>SJYQ01104626.1:31888-46008 GCA_006410935.1 Redunca redunca
TGTGTGTGTGTGTGCGCGCGCACACACGTGCGCCTGCACACACATGTGCATGGTAGGGTCAGTCCATCTAATTGGAATTTCAAGTTGGTATTCACAGTATATGTATGGAGTATATGTCTTCCCTAAAAATTGATTAATGTAATTCATCTAATGTATTTTAACTTAGCCTATTAAAAATAATAGGCTTTGAAATGGTGTAATAAGAAATCAAGAGAGGTCAAAAGAATCATTTTGTTGTATTTGTACTTTAGCATTATCAATAATAAATCTACTCAGATGTTATACTAACTTTTTATTTATTAAAGTGGAATTCAATATGAAAATGAAATAAGCATAAACAGTTAAATTGATAGTAAATCTTTAATCAGCTAAGCAGGCCAAAATTTTTAAAGGCTGGGCAAAGGCTGTCATGGAGACTTAGGAAAGCAGTGACAAAATAATTTCCCAGTAAGTACAGTGCAGATGGGAGAAAATGGCGACTGGGTCATCCTTCCACATGGAAAATAACAAGAGGCCAGTACATGGATACCACATGTAGTTTTCTATAAATGAGGTTCAGTTTGGTCTCAATTAACTGTTCAGAGGAGAAAAACATTGAAATTTGTTAAGTATACACAGTTAACAAATATATTTCCAAACAGTTTAGTATCAAACATTTTGAAACTCTTTAGAGCCAATGGTGAACATTTTGCATGGTTTCTTCACTGTGAAGTCAACTATTCCTGGACTTTCTCAGTTGCTCTCTTCCCTAAGCTCAGAATTCAGCAGTTGGAAATCCCAAAGGAAGTTAAGAAAGCAAAATCAAACAAAAGCAAGAAAATTATATATATATATCAGATGGACTGAAAACCTGATATTTGAACGTGTTGGTTTGCCTTTATTTTTAATCTAGAATAATTCAACAGACTGCATTCTGAGATCATGGCAAGGCACCTCTAATTCAGCTACAGGGCCACATGGACCCCAGAAGCTGAGTCAGAGGTATGGACCGGTGAAATACACAGTACCTGACTCAGCATGCTGAGCTAAAAAAAATACTTTTTTTTTTGTAATGTGTCCGGTTTAAAAACTTGTCATTAAACACCAAAAATATTAAAGTCTAATTTATAACTAACATTTGCATTGCTGCTGCAGGAAAGAACACAACAGCCGCCTTGCCCATGCTCTGCCGAGTATGAGTGGAACGCAGCCCAAATCGGGAATGGTGTTAGTTTGGTTCATTAAAAACAGGAAGGATTCTTTATCTGAAATGGATTTAGGTAGCGCAATTCTTGTAGGTTGTAAATCATTGATTTTTTTTCCTTTTTTTTTTTTCCCAAATAATGAGGATTCATAGATGAAAAATGAACCTTAATCAGGCCTACAAGGCCTACAGAGTTCTTTTGACCCACTTTCTCAAAAACCAGTGGGTCTTGCTCGCTGGGCAAGGCAAATGTTACCATTACCAGTAAGCTTGTGATATGTATAAAACACACACGCACACACACACACAAAGAAACTAAAGGGGATGTCAAACCCAGATCATAGAGCGCTTCCCATGACCGCGTTTGACCCCGTTTCTCAGCCCGGCCACGAGGGCCTCAGGAGCACAGTATCTGCTACTGGACGGGGCGTATATGTGTGTTTCATCAGTAGTGTGAGCCGGAGACCACAGTCCTAATCTTTATAGATGCAATTTGTTATAATAGGTTTAGAAGGCTTTCCCTTTCCCTGATCGCTCTCCCAACTAAGCCAACCGCGAGAGTCAAGACTGAGAGGAACACCATCCCTACAAAAGGTCACGGACAGTAGAGCCAGCAGCCCCGGAAAAAATAAATGGGAAGAAGAGAACTCCAGAACAGCACAGGTTTACAGCATCTAACTAGAAATTTACTCAAGAGTATCTGTGTGCTACAAAAATCGAACTGAAACACATGGACTTCGCCAAAACGCGACTCAAAAAGGAAATATGGGTAGCTGTCAGCAGGCAAGGTGTCGAGTGGACTCGTGAAGGAGGTCATTCACATGAAGTGTCACAGTCACAGAAAAGATATTAAAAAGGCATTCCATATCTGGTAGGGCATTCCATGGTCTGAGTTGAGCTGGTTGTCCAGGTGTCTTCTTGTGGGGGGCACGACGCGTTGAGATTTACCCACTTGCAACCAAGGAGTTCGGGCCAGCGGGGAGCAGCCTACCCCCAGCGGCTCCTGGGCCCCCGGAGGAAGCGGGAGGGTCTGGCCGGGATAAATGGCTCAACGGCGCTCGGGGGCGAGTCAGTCACAACACCTGTGAGGGTCTGGCTATGTCGTTTTACTTTTGTTGACTGGTTTGCCTCCATTCATGATGGCCGACGCGCTCGTGCTTTTACTCGGCGTCACCCCGGCCTTCGGGACCGTTTCTCCGACGTCATGCAAGGATGGTTCTCGGTACATGGCAACTAGTGATGGGGACGGGGAGGAGGGCAGAAAAGGAGATGTTACCTGGTTAGGTTCACGCACAGACCTCCGCTGGAGGCCCAGTCTTTTTTCCTGGAAGTCGAGTAACCCCATCTAGAGGGAATTCCTGTTTTAACGCAGTAAAAACCAGCCCCTGAACAGAATGTATGACTTCCTTTTGCATTTTCCAGTTTTGTGTCTCCAAACCGTGCACGTCGGTGTGCCTGGATTTTTGTCGAGAAGAGAAGGTTTAAATGGGAGCTATAGACACACACACACAGGCCGCAGGAAGTATATGAGAATGGCAAGCATTTAATCCAGTTCTCTTTGTTCAGCAAGAAAAAGTCAGACCTTCCTCACACTGCTGCTGCTGCTAAGTCACTTCAGTGTGTCCGACCCTACATGCTATCAACACATGGACACTCATCTTCTCTGGTCTAGGTCTTTAAGTCATTAAATTCGAACTCTCAAGTGACTAAAAAGCAACATGATCACACTATGTCAGCTTCAAAGCCATACAAAGCAACAGCCAAAGCCAGAACCTTCTGGAGCTCATTGTTTAGATTTTCTCTCCTGCCAGTCAAGCACAGACCCCCTTAAATAACTGAAGGTAAGTGTGAGGCGCTTTATATTTTTATGCCTCATTTTCAAATGTAATACTGAATATCTGTAATTAATATCCTTATAAGGCAGATGTCGGAGAAGGCAATGGCACCCCACTCCAGTACCCTTGCCTGGAAAATCCCATGGGTGGAGGAGCCTGGTAGGCTGCAGTCTATGGGCTCACTAAGAGTCGAATACGACTGAGGGACTTCACTTTCACTTTTCACTTTCATGCGTTGGAGAAGGAAATGGCAACCCACTCCAGTGCTCTTGCCTGGAGAATCCCAGGGACGGGGGAGCCTGGTGGGCTGCCGTCTATGGGGTCACGCAGAGTTGGGCATGACTGAAGCGACTTAGCAGCAGCAGTAGCAGCAAGGCAGATGTGCCGGATGGCAAGAGGATCACTGGGACTGACATCCCAGGAGGCTCCAAGGAACTGAGTAGTATCCGGTGACATCACTGATTCCAATAGTTCATGTGGTTTTGTTAGAAAAGGAACCTAGAGAATCCTGGGAAAGGAACTTCTAGACTGACTGGTGCTTAGGGAAAACGAACTGACTTAAAATCTTCTGCCATCAGAAACACAAGTGAATTAGAGCTGCCCAACCTGCTTTTAGGGTTTTGAAATCTGATATTTTATGAAGATACCTTATGTTTCATTAGGGTGAACCACCATATGCATATATACACACATACACATATATACAGTAACGTATACAAATCTTAAATGCACAATATAAGTAGACACCTGTGGGAGCATCACCCAGAGCAAGGTGAGAGACATTTCCAGCCTTCCATGAGGTTCCCTTGTGGCCATGGCAGAGTTATGGATGTGGAAGATAAACATGTAATACATCTGATCAGAAAAATGCACACATGACACTCACCTTCCAATGGCTTGGGTAGAAAATGAGCTGCTGGTTTGGTTTTCTTTACTCTGTTTCCTTTCATAACTTGCCCTTCTTTATTCAATCCCAAAAACCAGGCTCTGCCAGATTCCTGTTGTCTGTACAGCATAGATGAGTAGATTACATAATAGTTTTCAAAAACAGATTCTTTAAACTTGCACTCAGGGGTAAAAAGTTCCTGTTGAGAGAAAAGGAAGAAATGAAGGTTAGAGGAAGGAGTGGGAGCTTCCTTGTGTTTCCTCTTCCTTCTTGCAGAAACTCGTCTAGGATGGCCAGCCAGGCAGCACTCGGGCATGGATGACCAGATGTTCCTCTTCCTATAGGTGTTAACTTTTATCGACATACGATGTGTCGAGAAGAAGCTGCTACTTTGGGGGGGGAAATATATATATGTACGTATGTATGGGGCTTCACAGGTGGTGCTAGTGGTAGAAAACCAGCCTGCCAGTGCCAATGTAGGAGAAGTAAGAAAGGTAGGTTCGATCCCTGGGTTGGGAAGATCCTATGGAGAAGGAAATGGCAAGCTACTCCAGGATTCTTTCCTGGAGAATCCCATGGACAGAGGAGCCTGGGTGGCTACAGTCCATAGGGTCGCAGAGTCGGATACAACTGAACTGACTTAGGACACATTTATGTATGTATGTATGTATATAGGCAAAATTATGGATGTCCTCTACTTAGAAAATAGAAGACAGGAGCAATAGTATTCGGTTGAATGGGATACAATTCAAGCAGGGTATAACCAGAAACAGCATGATAAAGTACCACCCTGTGCATGCCTTTGTGCTAAGTTGCTTCAATCGTGTCCAACTATGTGGGACCCCGTGGACTGTAGCCCGCCAGGCTCCTCTGTCCCGGGGATTCTCCAGGCAAGATTACTAGGGTGGCTTGCCATGCCCTCCTCCAGGTGGTCTTCTAGACCCAGGGGGCAAACCCATATCTCCTTTGTCTCCTGCATTTTCAGGCAGGTTCTTTACCACTAGTGCCACCTGGGAAGTCCAGCACTCTGTATTCACAATAAATTTTAAAAATAATAATAATATTGGGTTGGTCAAGAGGTTACTTTAGGTTTTTCTGTAACATCTTATGGAAAAACCCAAATGAACTGTTTGGCCAAGCCTCTAAAAGATATATTGAAGGTATTTGCTAACCTATTTTCAGTATTTCTGTAGGAATTATTATTACATGATAATCTAACAGTTTCCAGTTGTTCACTGGATCACCTCTATTACAGGATGACATGTTTTACCTACGAAGAGACAAACTGACACCTAAAACTAAACCCCTGACAATCAGTTGGCACACAAGCTAGCCCCTGAAGCTGAGGCCAGGTGTCATGTTAGCTGGTCATAGAGACGGGAGCTGAAAACCACGACCTAACCCGTGGTCTGGAGCCCCCCTGGAACTCTTCAAGAGAACCGTCAATAGCTGTTATGACTAAATTGCACCCCACCTATTTTGAAACAGCACAATGAGTTAACATGACTTTCAACACCATGATCTACATCAACTGATGAATAACACACAGTTGCTACTTTAAAATTATCATTCATATTACAAATGTTCATAGATGAGTTTTACATACTTCTAGAAGTTAACCTACAGAAGCATTTCTGATAGACTTCTTTGAAAAATAATTTTAAAATTCCACCTTCCTAGTTGCATATCATGGAAGTCACTTAACTAGCTTTTGTGGCTATTCTGTATAGGCTCAGCACTGTGCTATTCCATATTTATGAAATACAGACGCAAAGTAGACCTTTATTGTCATTATCTTTTTGAAAATATAACATATGTAAATTTTTTTCACCTTAGTAGATTTTTATGACTGCTGAAAAATGCGAACTTTGTTTTTTTTTAAAGAAGCTATTTTCTATACATGTTCAGAAAAACACATCATTTAGGATCTAAAAAAATAAAACCTTTAAGAGTTAAAATTATGATAACCATAATAAGGGGTATGACATTGTTTCCTGTAGAAATGGTCTTCAAGTATTTCCCATGAGAGTGTTAATTATCAAGTGGTGTCTCTTGCAGGATACAATTTATTCAGAGTGTGCCATAACTTTAATTCAATGAAAGTGAAATTGTTTTCCAAGGGGAACAGGTTTTGTTAATGGCAGATGCTTCTCATGACAAAGATGACAGTTCCAGTGATTAATTTGATGAGATTAAAATAGCAGAAAGATAGGTTTAGCCCCTCCCAAAAAAATATATATAGCCCTCGTTTGAATAAGGTACCATCTGAATAAATGTTCTGGTCTTCCACTAAGTTTTATTTCTCCAAATTTCCTATTAGTTCTCTCACTAATAAGTAATAACCTTGGTAAGTCAATCTCCAGGCCCTGAACAGAAGAAAGACTGATAAAAGGGTCCAGGTTCACACATCTGTGGTGAGGTAAGGAAAATAAAATGAAATGTTCTAAATCTGGCTTATCCTCAAAATATTAATAAATATAGGTTGAACATGGATCTTCTGGGACAAACAGATTAGAATTTGGCATGTCCTTTGTCATTTTATTGAGACAGGCCAAGGCATCCATAGGCTTCCCTGTTGACTCAGAGGGTAAAGAATCTACCTGCAATGCAGGAGACCCAGTTTCAATCCCTGGGTCAGGAAGATTGCCTGGAGAAGGGAAGGGCAACCCATTCCAGTATTCTTGCCTGGAGAATTCCATGGACACAGAAGTCAGGTGGACTACAGTCCATGAAGTTGCAAAGAGCTGGACACGACTGAGCGACTAACTCTTTCACTTCACTGTCAAGGCATCCAAGCATAAAAATAAAACTAAAGCAGGTTTTATTGTTAAAAATCCATCTTAGAATCAACTGGGAGTGGGTTTGGTAAAGGCTGACCCAGTTGATCATTCAGGCGGGGAGAGGAGCTGGCACCTGCTGGCTAAGATATTGGGTCTCTACCCAGAGCCTTCCCTTGTTAAGATGATCATAGAAGACTGATCTTAATCTCCAGGAAGACTGACCTCCAGCTTTTGAAATGCAGGTCCTCAGAGTAGTCAACCCTTCCTTACATGGATCCGATCCCTACTGCTGTGATATATGAAATATGGAGGAGGCTGCTTGCCTTGCAATGGCAAGTAAAAATGTATGGTTTCTACTCTAAATTGACAAAGTTGAATATGAAAGATAATGAAGACCCTTGACTCAGAAGAAGTCATTTATTCTCAGAGTGTACCTCAGTATGGTGGTGCCAGTGGTAAAGAACCCGCCTGCCGGTGCAGGAGACACAGGAGACGTGGGTTCAGCTCCTAGATTGGGAAGATCCTCTGGAGGAGGGCATCGCAGCCCATTCTAGTATTCTTGCCTGGGGAATCCCATGGACAGAGGAGCCTGGTGGGCTACAGTCCGTAGGGTCACACAGAGTTGGACATGATTAAAGTGACCTAGCACACACCTTAGTATACCTCTGACACTAAGTCTTTTTAGATACAATGTTTGCATCTTAGGACTCCGAGGAAGTCAGTACATCCTTTCTGCGAGCTGTGGCAGTGACTTCACAGGGAGGCGACTCAGTCTTCCACACTAGAGCCAAAGCTTTCAGGCAGTTGTGCTGGTCGAGACTGGTCGGTGCTTTTTCACCCTTCTTTATTCTTGATTAAATGATTACTGCGTATACACACACTCACATGCACACACACTACATTTAAGGCTTCTATTGTCTAATGCTCTTTGCTAGACTTTCAGAGAATTTAATCTGCTCATGAAATACTGGAGTTGAAAACAACCCCCCTCATTCTCAGGAGAACTGGTAGGATTAATGGAAATTGAGATTGGTAACTACTCATAAGGGACAAATATACTTTTAATTCGCAAATGGAAGATAGAATAATGGTGAACAACATCTGCGGATCCAGACTGCCTGGCGTCAACCCTGACCCTACTCCTTCCTTGCTGGGTGTCCTTGGGAAAATTACTTAATCTCTGGGCTTCAGTATTCTCATCTCTAAAATGGGTACAAAGATCACAGGATAAGGAACTTCCCTGGTGGTCCAGTGATTAAGAATCCATCTGCCAGTGCAGGAAACACAGGTTCTATCCCTGGTCCAGGAAGATCCCACATGGCGTAGAGCAACTAAGCGCATGCACCACAATTACTGCAGCTCAAGCGCCTAAAGCCTGAGCTCCAGAACAAGAGAAGCCACCTCAGTGAGAAGCCCATGTGCCCGCAACAAAGAGTAGCCCTCACGCGCAGTAACTAGGGAAAGGCCATGTAGCAACGAAGACCCAGCACAGCCAAAAACAAATAATAAATAACTAGATAAATAGTCATAGAAAAGAGGGTGGTTGGAGGAAGTGAGTGACCCCATTGCTGACTCTGGACTCTTTCTTAGATCTTGAAGCTGATCAAGTACAACACTTGCAGGCCTGCCGGGTGCAGCCCAGGAGAGCACATGTGAGGATACATGCCCCTCACTTAGTCTTGGAGTTGAGCAGACAGACGGAGTGGCAGGAAAGATGATGGTTCTCATTGGAAAACAAAAGCCTTAGATCTTCAGTGATCTGGTTTTCAAGGAATAAAAAAAACCCGGATATCTAGATAAAAATCTCCTGTGTATGTTGGCAACTATTTGTTTGCTCCTGCTTTTGTTTTTCAATATAGTGTGTATCAAGGATCTGAGATGCCCCCTGAACACATCAATTTGAGACCCCCAGTGTGGACCGGCAAGAGAAGAACTAAGGAAGGAAGGAACCCCAGGAGGCTTGTCAATACAGCCCTAACCTGATGGATGGGTTTTAAATGATTGAGCAATACCAAGATTGTGCCAGTGAGACATTCTACAGCTGGCAATGATAATATGAAAAGACGTATTTAAGTCTAAGCTCCGCTATAAACTCTTTGAAACTGCCAAAATGAAATAGATAAGGAGTTTGGTATGTCTTTTTCTCCTCCTTCCAGACTATATTTAGAGCCACCAACACTGCCACAGCAAAAATCAACAGCGATAGAGTCCCAGCAGAAGCTTAAATATTAATCTGTAACTTTGCCAAATGAAATCATCGAATCACAGAAGAGAAAAAACACAACAATGAAACAAAAATTTCATATCTCCTTTTCTGTTGTGGTTGTTTTGAAAGGAAAGCACCATCTGTGGTGTACTTATTATCTTAACAGTAGCAGCAGAATTCCTCTTTGGAGGGAAATGTCTTTGTTTAGGAAAATACCATGATGGGCCATTTGCATGCAGCAAGCTAGGCTTGTCCCATCAGAATGAGAGAAAGGGGTGGGGAGAAATAGAGGACCCAGGCTCCACAATTTGTAAAACCCAGATGACTCAGCATAATCATAACCTAATAGCTAACAGTAACCTTGAGAATCTGACTCAGTGGTTGGCAAACTACAGTCCATGGGCCAAATTCATGCTACCAAGTTCAGAGAGAGTTGAGATTGCATTACCTGCAAAAGCCGCAGTATTTACTGTATGGTCCTTTGCTAAAAAATTTTGCCAACTCTCATCTAAAGGTAAATTTTGAGGACTTTCCAACCTAGGGAATTGAGGGAGGGGTCATTAAGCTAGTTGCGCATATTTCCAAATGAAGTCTGGATTGCACTTATTTTCATATATACAAATGCAGACCATTTGAATCAGTATTTTCATCAGTGTTTCAGCCCTGGAAAAGCCTTTATGGTATGTTTTGGGTCCGGGCTTCCTGTGAAAGTGCTTGGCTATGTCATAGTCCGCAATCCATTGAGTTCCTACATCTCTTTTGTTTTTATCTCTGACTATATTAAAAATTGTTGTTTTGCTGCTTAGTCACTAAGTCGTGTCTGACTCTTTCCAACTCTGTGGACTGTAGCCCACCAGGCTCCCCTGTCCATGGGGTTCACCAAGTAAGGATACTGGAGTGGGTTGCTATTTCCTTCTCCTGGGGATCTTCCCGACCCAGGGATCAAATCCAAGTCTCCTGCACTGGCAGGCAAATTTTTTACCACTGAGCCACCAGGGAAGCCCTCCTGTTACTATACAGAACAAATTAATAAGTGATCATGAAATTTTAGTAAATATTGATTCAGTTCAGTCAGCTCAGTCGCTCAGTCGTGTCTGACTCTTTGCGACCCCAAGAACCGCAGCACGCCAGGCCTCCCTGTCCATAACCAACTCTCGGAGTCCACCCAAACCCATGTCCATTGAGTCGGTGATGCCATCCAACCATCTCATCCTCTGTCGTCCCCTTCTCCTCCTGCCCTCAATCTTTAAATTGGCGTTATTCATAAGCTTGCTATTGTTTTTATGATTAGAATAAAAATTTATTAAAGCAAGAAAATGGAAACAAATATATTTATAGTGTATCTTTAAATAAGAAGCTTTACGATTATAATTAAAATATGTGGGAACTGGTTCTATAATGTTAAATCTGTTTTCTCCATAATATAGACATGAATAAATTCCTAAAATAATAATGCCTGCAACTTGAACAGATGGTATCAGTGCTATAAATATTAGCAAAACTACCACAAAATAAATATGCTTAAAGAAGTATTAACCCAACCATATACCATTCTCACAATTTGTTATGGCTTAAAAATGGGTGCCTAATAATACTTCTAACAATGTCATTATTGTGTTAATAACACAGGGCTTCCCAGTTGGTGCTAGTGGTAAAGAATCTGCCTGCCAATGCAGGAGACCCAGGTTTGATCCCTGGGTCAGGAAGAGCCCCTGGAGAAGGAAATAACAACCCAGTCCAGTATTCTTGCCTGGAGAATCCCATGGACAGAGGAGCCTGGTGGGCTACAGTCCATGGGGGTCACAAACAGTCGGACACGACTGAGAGAGTGAGTATACATAATTACAGAGAACACTTAAATTGTGTATAATTCTGTACCAAGGACTCTTCTATACATTTACCTAATCAAGTAACCCACACTATAATCTATGAGGTTGGTACTATTAGTACCCTTATTTTAGAAATGAAGAAATGGAGCCCAGAGGGGTTAAGCAATTTGCCCAAGTACATTTATTTTCATCAAGATGACTAATTTAGCTATTCCTATCCATTTATCATTCAACTGAAGAGAGGTACTTTATTTTCAAGTTTAATCATTTTTTTAACTTAATTTTTTTAAATTTATAGTTTGCTTTTAATTGTAGGATAATTACTTTACAAGAGTGTGATGGTCTTTGCCATACATCAATGTGATCAGTTGCAAAAATGGGCTGAAGTCTTCACCCTCCCCTGAATCAAAGATCTTCAGCATGTCATTTGACTTGTCTTCTCACTGTGAGCTAAGGAGGAGAGGGCAGAGGCTTGTCAGGCACGTGTTCAGTTGGGTTTGCCCTCTCAGTCTCTCCACTGCACCGAGAGCACGCCTGGGCTAGCCTGCTGGAGGAGGGACACGTGGACGATAGCCAAGTCGCCCAACTTAACGTAGCCTGTTTCCAGACAAGCCATCAGGCCCTAGCAACGTTGACAGAGCCACCTAGCCCAGCTCCATATGGCTGTGGGTGCACAAGCAGTGCACATTTAATTGTTCTATCCCACTTCAGCAGCATTGTTGGCTACCTGGTATCATTAAGGAACTGATAACCCATACAGATTGTTATTTACTCAGTGAGAACACAGGAAATATATACCTAGGGCTTTCTTGGCGGCTCAGTGGTAAAGAATTCACCTGCCAATGCAGGAGACATGGGTTCGATCCCCGGTCCAGGAAGATCCCACATGCCTTGGAGCAACTAAGTCTGTGCACCGCAGTGGAGCCAGTGTTGTGGTGCTGAGCCAGTGTGTTAGAGGCCAGGACCGCAACTACTGAAGCCCAAGCTCCCTACAGCCCATGCTCCTCAAGAGTAGCCACCGAATTGAGAAGCCCAAACACCACAACCAGAGAGGAGTCCGCACTCAACGCAACTAGAGGAAACCCCGCACGGCAATGAAGATCCAGCGCAGTCAAAAAGAAACACACAAGATTATGTTTTAAAATGTACCTTATACAGCTACTCCTTATCTACATCTCACTACGATGAAAACAAATATAAATGGAAAATAGTAATAACTGATATATGCTATCACTTTGGCAAAAGAGTCACATGTCTTAGGATATAATTGTTAAGGGGGGAAAAGTAGAATAAAAGAGTTAAAAAAACAAACAAACAAGAACAAGAATACATGGGAATACTTAAAATGAATCTCTTCTCCTCTTCACCCAAGGCATATACACCTTCCCCAGCCACTGAATGATTGAAAAAACATTTGTACATGCCTCTACAAGCTTTTTCTACTTTCTTTCCTTTAAGCTCCACTTTAAGTTAGACCTTCCCATAAAACCTTCTGTGTGTGTTTGCATTGTGGATTTTTCCTAATAAAAATGCTCAGTCAAAAATTACTTGAATAAATAAAAACCAAACCACACAAATAATCAAAAGTATTATTTATCCAACCTATAAAATACAAGCTTCCATAGAAAAATGAACTAGAAGCAGGTTCTGAAATACTCCTAAACTGTCATATTTGTTGAAAAATATTAACCTATATTGAGCTTTATGATTTTTAGAGCCCACTCACATATATTTTGTTTGATTCAACAGTGCAGTTAAAAATGCTTTGAGAAGAATAGCATGATCCCATGTGAGAGATGATGATTTTAAGACTCTGAGGGCTTAGGTCCTCATAAGCAATGGTTTAAGATGTTTTCATGTCTATTTGTGTGATAATTTGTGTACATATTGCTGCTACTGAGCAATATTTATTAATAACAACAACCTTGAAAATATGAGCCAAAGTTAAGGAGTTTCTCCCACACCCACAATATCAAATAAACATCTTACTGGAATAAAAGAGGTCAGTAATAAAAAATTACCAACACTAACAAAAAGGAAAAAGAATCATCATCAGCATGAACATGTGGAATACAGAGGAAGCTCATGTGGTGCTGAAATGAAAACCCAAAGATTGTTTTCCTTTGCTTTTATATGATTAGCTGGAAACACACTGGCCATGAGTCCCCAGATTCTGGTTGCAAGTTGCTTGATAATTCCAAAGGTTACACAGAAGGGCAGATAGACACCACTGAAAAGAAAGGTGAGGAGAGTCAGAACAGAGGCGAGAACAGAGCCTCACTTTGTGAGAAGAGTGGCCAACAACAGGAAGTGACAGCCTATTGGCTAAATGACGTTACCCAGGTGAAGGCAACACCGCAAAGCTCAGTCCTGCTGTGGGTTTAATTATATAATTAGCACTGAGTTATCTTCATGTTATATTATGAACTTTACAGGCAAAAGTAAATTGTTTTACTTTCCAGGTTGTTGATTAAGAGTATGACACTAGGAAATGGGAATAATAGAAAAGGTCAGTTTTCATCCCAATCCCAAAGAAAGACAATGCCAAAGAATGCTCAAACTACTGCACAATTGCACTCATCTCACACGCCAGTAAAGTAATGCTCAAAATTCTCCAAGCCAGGCTTCAGCAATACGTGAACCGTGAACTTTCTGATGTTCAAGCTGGTTTAGGAAAGGCAGAGGAACNATCAAATTGCCAACATCCGCTGGATCATGGAAAAAGCAAGAGAGTTCCAGAAAAATATCTATTTCTGCTTTATTGACTATGCCAAAGCCTTTGACTGTGTGGATCACAATAAGCTGTGGAAAATTCTTCAAGAGATGGGAACACCAGACCACCTGATCTGTCTCTTGAGAAACCTATATGCGGAGGGGGAGAAGATGGCGGAGGAATAGGACCAGGAGATTACTTTCTCCCTCACAAATTCCTCAAAAAAAACATTTCAACGCCGAGCAAAATCCACAAAACAACTTCTGAATGCTGGCAGAGGACATCAAGCACCCAGAAAAGCAGATCATTGCCTTCAAAAACAGCGCTGTATAGACGGAGAAGTCTAGAGGCTACTGTAAAAATAAAACTGAAAACCAGAAGCAGGAGGCTTAAGCCCAAAGCCTGAGAACATCAGAGAACTCCTGAATCCAGGGAACATTAACCAACAGGAACTCATCAAACGCCTCCATACCTACTCTAAAACCAAGCCCTGCCCAAGGGCAAACAAGCTTCAGAGCAAGACATACCACGCAAACTGTCCAGCAACACAGGAACACACCTCTGAGCTTCTATAAACAGGCAGCTCAAAACTACTCCAAAACCATTGACATCTCATAGCCCATTACTGGTCTCTCCAGTGCACTCCAGAGAGAAGAAACCCAGCTCCACTCACCAGAACCCCAACACA
>SJYQ01104626.1:58864-99259 GCA_006410935.1 Redunca redunca
CATACACCATGACCAAGTGGGCTTTATCCCAGGGATGCAAGGATTCTTCAATATCTGCAAATCAATCAATGTAATTCACCACATTAACAAATTGAAAAATAAAAGCCATATGATTATCTCAATAGATGCAGAGAAAGCCTTTGAAAAAATTCAACATCCATTTATGATAAAACTCTCCAGAAAGCAGGAATAGAAGGAACATACCTCAACGTTATAAAAGCTATATATGACAAACCCACAGCAAACATTATCCTCAATGGTGAAAAATTGAAAGCATTTCCCCTAAAGTCAGGAACAAGACAAGGGTGCCCACTCTCACTGCTACTATTCAACATAGTTCTGGAAGTTCTGGCCACAGCAATCAGAGCAGAAAAAGAAATAAAAGGAATCCACACTGGAAAAGAAGAAGTAAAACTCTCACTGTTTGCAGATGACATGATCCTCTACATAGAAAACCCTAAAGACTCCACCAGAAAATTACTTGAGCTAATCAATGAATGTAGTCAAGTTGCAGGATATAAAAGCAACACACAGAAATCCCTTGCATTCCTATACACTAATAATGAGAAAGTAGAAAAAGAAATTAAGGAAATGATTCCATTCACCATTGCAACAAGAAGAATAAAATACCTAGGAATATATCTACCTAAAGAAACCAACTTGCTTTGAGAAACTCTGGCTTACAGGTTTAAGAGATGTCTGGTTGTTTTCTGATATGAGAAAAATAGTAACAATAACAATAACCACAAATATGCCTTTTCTGCAAGGACAGAAAAATTGAGCCACATCTCAGTTCAAGCTGCCTGACCATAGCTTACCCAGACCCTGTGATTGCTTTAGGACTCAAGTGTGAAACAGATCTAACTATACAGATCTGTGCAGGGCATTGGTCATTTGACTCCTCCAGACCTGGGGAGAATCAACAGGGGCAAGAGGCAGGGACCCACCTGCCTCCCCTCCTCTCCTTCTCATCCCAGCCTGCGAGCCACTAGGGTACCCCACAGGATCCAAAGTGGCCAGTCAGATGTTCCAGGTGGGAATCTGAATCTACAGGGGATGAGGCAGGTACTCGATATATTAGGGAGCCTGGTGAAGTGGGGATTGTGGTGGTGAATCAGAGCATGTGGTGGGGGCCACTAAGGACCATAAGGACCTCATAGGGTGGTGGAAATGTTACCAGTTATACATCCTATGCAGATGGCTTTGGCCTGGACTGAGCTACTCTTGGTTCCAATCAAAGACTGGTTATCCAACATCTTCCTAGATTCTCTGGGTGCCCACTCCCACTGCACTGCTAACTGTTAGGTCAGGTGTTAGTCACTAAGTCATGTCTGTCTCTTTGTGACCCCATGGACTGTAGCCCACCAGGCTTCTCTGTCTGTGGGATTTCCCAGGCAAGAATACTGGAGTGGGTTACCATTTCCTCCTCAGGGCATCTTCCTAACCCAGACACTGAATCCGTGTCTCCTGCTGGGCAGGCAGATTCTCTACCATCCGAGCCCCCAGGGAAGCATACATTTCTATAATTCTGAACCTCTGACCTCTACATTGGAAAGGCAGGTCCACATCACCTATTTCAGTTTTACATAGGCTCTTTCTACCCACGTTATTTTGGGGGAAATAATCTTTGATCTCTAAGGCACTTCCCAGTCCTCATGGTTTCACCCATTGAGACTTAGAATAGATGCCCTTGAGAGGGAGCTCCTCTCATAGAGGAAAGAGGACCAGATTTATCACCTGGCTCTTTTCTGCAGAAGTAGAAATGGAGTTCAGATAAATGAGAGAATCAGTCTGGAATCTTCAGAGGCCACTCCCATTTCTTCTTATAAGTTAAGCTTAGTGGCAGATAAATAACCTCATAAACTATGAAGAAGAAACAGGGTTTCCCAGCTGCCAGGGAAATCTCACATCTTTTTATCTAATACCAACCCCTGAGCCTACCAAAAGTAGGGGCAATTCTAATGGTTCTTTTCATACAGACTACAGCATCAGCAATTAAAGGAAAATCTACTTTTTTAGTTAAAGTAAGTAAACAAAATGGCCCTAGATGAAACTACTTTTGACAGAGATACATCTGAGTGAAATATGAACCAGCATCTCAGAATGAAAGGAAAAACTCTTCCAACTATATTCCCTGGAACCACTTAGCTCCTGGAGTCTCAGAAATAGAATGTATCTATTTGGAGTTTACTGTATGTTCAGTACTTCTTGTCTAGCACGTACCCTATAGTAAAACAGCCTTTGTTTATAAAGACCTAGATAGTCAGGTGACTTAATGTTTATCCTATCAACATCTCTTGTCGAATGTTGCCTATTCATATAATTTTCAGAGTCACATATTCTGTCACAGGGAGAATTAATGTGGTAAGAAACTCTGTAAAAATATGCAAAAGTGCACTTTTCCTATGGCCTTCCAAGGGTTCTTGCGGCCTCCTGAGTTCCTTTTTGGAACAAAGCCTAGGATGCATGGATGGATGGGTGTATGAATGGATAGAAGGAAAGAGGGAAGGAAGAAAGGGAGGGAGGAAGGAAGTAGATATAGGCTGGCTGACGACACTTGTAAGGTAGGAAGGATTGATTAGCTTCTGGAATACAGAAACTATCTAGGGAAAAATAAATCTTACATGGTACCTGCCCCAGGTCTCAACACAGCAAGTGTTCAATAAATACTAATACTTGTTGAGTAAATGAAAAATAAAAATAATAAAATGGCCTTCCAATGATTCAGGTGCTCAAAACATTCACTTGGTTCCCTTGATTCAGTTCAGTTCAGTTCAGTCGCTCAGTCGTGTCCGACTCTTTGCGACCCCCTGAATTGCAGCACGCCAGGCCTCCCTGTCCATCACCAACTCCCGGAGTCCACCCAAACCCATGTCCATCGAGTCGATGATGCCATCTAGCCATCTCATCCTCTGTCATCCACTTCTCCTCCTGCCTCCAATCCCTCTCAGCATCAAGGTTTTTTCCAATGAGTCAACCCTTGATTAAAAGCCATCAAGATATGGAAGCAACCAAAGTGCCCATCAACAGACCAATGGATAAAGAAGGTGTGGTATGTAGACCTGACGGAATACTGCTAAACCATAAAAAGAATGAAATTCTGCCATTTTCAGCACCATGGATGGACCCAAAGAGTACTGTGAAATGTCAGACAGAGAAAGACAAATACTCTGTGTTACCACTTACATGTGGAATTCAGAAAATAAACAGATGAATATAACAAAACAAATATTGCCCTCCCTGGTGGCTCAGTGGTAAAGAATCCACCTGCCAATGGAGGAGATGTGGGTTTGACCTTTGGATTGGGAAGATGCTCTGGAGGAGGAAACAGCAAACCACTCCCGTATTCTTGCCTGGGAAATCCCATGGCTGCAGTCCATGGGGTCACAGAGGAGCTGGACACAGCTGAGCGGCTGAGCCCGCAGGCCACTAGTGCTTCTGCATCCATTCCACAGACTCCCACGGCAGCGTCTTCACATTTGCTCTTTTTTTGACCAGGAATGCTCTTCCCTTCATATCCACAAGACCCCATTTCTTCCTCAGTGTCTTCACGTCTCTGCCTAAACACCCCCTGATTAGAGACACCCTCAGAACCAGCTGTTATAAAGCAGATCCCTTTCCTCCCACTGGACATGCCCTGTCTTGCTCACATTGCTCTTTTTCTTGCCAATACCCACTGTGCTTTTTGTTTGTTTATTAACTGTCTCCTTCCACTAAAATGTAAACTTCAAGAGAGCAGTGACTTGGATGTATTCACTAGAATACCAGGCACCAAGAACAGTCCATTACCACAAAATAAGCATTCAAGGAGGATTTTGAGAATAAATTAAAAAGTTTTTTTTTTAAACTTCAAAGTCAGCACGCTTGATACTTTGTATAATGAATTGCCATCTTGAAAGATAAAAAAAAAAAAGAGTATTCACTGAAACCCCTTATTAAGAATTCAGATCTTAGATAAAATTCTAATACAGCAATCTTCCTTTTCAGATCAAAATATAAATTAGGTACATTCCTTTTCCAGTGCTATTTATTAACAAAAGTTAAAAAGCAAAGGCCTTAAATTAGGGACATTCATTATATGAAAACAAAATGATGCTGTGTGATTCTGTATTCAATATACATTAACAATAATTTTTGACTCAAATAATACACTTTGTGAATCTCCAAATAAATCATAGATCATGTAGGGGAAGGCAATGGCACCCCACTCCAGTACTCTTGCCTGGAAAATCCCATGGACAGAGGAGCCTGGTGGGCTGCAGTCCATGGGGTCGCCAAGAGTCGGACACGATTGAGCGACTTCACTTTCACTTTTCACTTTCATACATTGGAGAAGGAAATGGCAGCCCACTCCAGTGTTCTTGCCTGGAGAATCCCAGGGACGGGGGAGCCTGGTGGGCTGCCGTCTCTGGGGTCGCACAGAGTCAGACACGACCGAAGTGACTTAGCAATAGGGGAAACCATAAAACAACCTCCCCACTGTAATTTACATAATGCTTGAAAATGAGAAGACACAAGATAATGACAGATGAAGATATATTTTAGTTGAAAAACTCTAAGAAAGCCTCATACCATAATGTCAATTGTCCTGTGGGGTGTTTGAAAGTCCAGAATGGCTAGTGTCTGTCATTTGGCCAGCCCAGGGAGAGATTTAAGAATGGAACCCCTCTGACCATAACTTCCCTCCATCAAGAGTCCTTTTAGCTTCAGGGCCCGGCAGGAAGGCCACTGGCAGACGCATGATCACTTAGGTGTCTTGGCTAAGTTCACAGCCATGACAAAGCCCTCTATTCTTCGCTGACAGCAAAGGGATGAGAAGATACTCAGTTCACAATCCAAAGGCTTAAAATCACAGTGAAAGGCTCCCGTCTCTGGGGAAATGAGCTAACAAGAGAGTCCCAGAGGGAGAAACTGGCAAGGAGCTAGAACTGGGGAGAAACTAGCTAAGTCCAGTTCTTTTACGTCTGCTGGTTTCAGTTGACATTTTGAGCACAAACAGGATGTACTGATGATCCACGTGAGACAAAGCATTGGTACTGTATTGTACTGTAGCTGGCTGTATAGTAAGAAGGCTTGAAGAAAGTTGATGAAGCCCAAAACCCTGACGGCAGGGTCATTTTGTCTAATTCCTAATTGCACTCTTTGACATGTATGGAAAGGGCTTATAGAGATATGTGCTTACTTGAAGAGTGTTCAATCACAGATGGCTGTATTAAATCTCAGGCAGTAATGCAATATTTTGAAACAGCATGCCCTACTATGAAATTGATGATATTTGCCTTTAGCTGGGTAAACTTTTCAATGAACTCTTCTAACTCCATTTTGGAAAAGCCAGACTTTCAGGCTGAATTTGATATTTTGTCCAATAAACTCACTAATTTATTGTACCAAATGGCTTTTGTTGGGAGCATGACACTTTTTCACTCTGTGCATTAAGCTAGCCATTGAGAGATTAAGAAGAAATATAACCTTAAGTAACACATAAATTTAATGCCAATTCGTGCCTCCTGTATGGCACAGGGAACTCTGCTCAATATTCTGTAATAACCTAAATGGGAAAAGAACTTGAAAAAGAATAGATGCATAAATCACTGAATCACGTTGCTGTACATCTGAAACTAACACAGCATTGTTAATCAACTATGCTCCAATATAAAATAAAAACTAAAGAAATGTAAATGGAGTACCAATCCAGGAGAAATGTCACTTTGCTGACAAAGGTCCATCTATGTCAAAAGCTATGGTTAAAGCTATCGTTTAACCATAGTCAAAGCTATGGTTCTTTCAGTAGTCACATATGGATGTGAGAGTTGGACCATAAAGAAGGCTGAGCACCAAGGAATTGGTGCTTCTGAACTGTGGTGCTGGAGAAGACTCTTGAGAGTGCTTTGGACAGTAAGATCAAACCAGTCAATCCAAAAGGAAATAAACCCCGAATATTTATTGGAAGGACTGATGCTGAAGTTGAAGCTCCAGTGCATTGGCCACCTGATTCGAAGAGCCAACTTTTTGGAAAAGACCCTGATGCTGGGAAAGATTGCAGGCAGGACGGGAAGGGGGTGACAGAGGATGAGATGGTTGGATGGCATCACTGACTCAATGAACCTGAGTTTGAGCAAACTCTGGGAGATGGTGAAGGACAGGGAAGCCTGGCGTGCTGCAGTCCATGAGGTCACAAAGAGCTGGACACGACTGAGCCACTGAACAACAATAACAAATACCAACCCAGACAGCTTTTGTTCATCTGGGGCTTCCTAGATGGCTCAGACGGTAAAGAATCTGCCTGCTAATTCTGGGCGATTATGCAATGTGGTTGAAGAAGTTTAAAAACGACAAAACCGAAAGAGCCGGTCCAGCAGGCACTGTCGGAAGGGTGCCCTCGTTCTTAATAGGTGGAGAGAACCACAGTGCAGTCAACACAATTTTCACACTTTTCTTTACACTTCAATACATATAAACTTTCCATATGCTGAAGTACCTGCTGGGAACCCGAAAAGCGCCGGCTTTCATTGAATTGTGAGATATTAGCAATTGTCACATTTCATCTTCCTGAATCTGTATCAAGTCAAATCCTCCCTCCCTTGTCATGGTTTCCCTCTTGCCCCGAGAAACATTTTCATGCTAGTCAAGGAGTTGTATTTAGTCAGGCTGCTGACAGAGCCGGGGGGAAACATCTTTGAGTGTTGCGCCAAACACACACCCCAACTCCAGCCTGCAGCCTTCCAGTCCAAGGCGAACAGGTCAGGGGCTATCTTTCAGAGGACCAACTGCCAGTTCCCCTTTCATCAAAAAGAAAGACAAATGTAGGGCAGTGAGTGTGCTTGAAGTTTTCAGAGGCGCAGGAGGAAGAGCCTTTGGTCCGGGGAGTTTGGCAGAGTTGAAATTTGAGAGAAAATTACACAGCACAAGGGCCCGTGATTACAGGCATACACGATTATTTTATCTGTGCAAAGTAAAAGACATAAAATTCCCTGGCCAGTTTTCCCCAGCAGTGGTAAGACCCGGAGAAAGGCAGGAGGAGCCTTCTAGATCACTGATTTGTATAAGAAGTGGAGTTCTTTAGCTGAACTCAATTCACCAGTATTAATATGGAATCTGCACAAACTATTTGGATTTAATGGTATTTTCAGGGCCTACTTCTTTCCCTTGAAAGTTATAAAACTTCAGTTACAGTATTTGGATTGGGATGGTGATGGAGCCACATGTATGGAGACCGGAGTTTTGGGATTTGATATCATACCTATGCACTCATGTTTCCTCTGATTTTAGTTTGGGATAAAGGCACTCAGTTTCCCAGAGCAGTGGAAGACTAGGATGGCAGGGCTGGGCGAGGTCTGTCTCGTGGGAAATAACGTTCATCACCGCCAGCGTTTAGAAGGGAAAAGCAGAGCAGTCAATTTCAGTTGGTCTCGGCATTATCAGTTCACATTACTGACTGGGAGATCTTTACAGAATCTAATACTGCTGGTGGTGTGGTTTAATTGCTAAGTCATGTCCGACTCTTGCGACCCCATGGCCTATTGCCCACCAGGCTCCTCTATCCATGGGGATTCTCCAGGCAAGAATACTGGAGTGGGTTGCCATCTTCTTCTCCAGGGGATCCTCCCAACCCACGAGTTGAACCCACGTCTCCTGCATTGCAGGCAGATTCTTTACCTACTGAGCTACAAAGTGAGTGAAGTTGATCAGTCATGTCTGACTCTGCGACCCCATGGGCTGTAGCCTACCAGGCTCCTCCGCCCATAGAATTTTCCAGGCAAGAGTACTGGAGTGGGTTGCCATTGCCTTCTCCAGAGGATCTTCCCAACTCAGGGATCGAACCCAGGTCTCCTGCATTGCAGGCAGACGCTTTACCTTCTGAGCCACCAGGGAAGCCCTAAATACCTATGGCTAGCTGTAAGTGAATACTGAAATATGAAAAGACGTATTCATATGTCTCCGGTCAATAAGTCATTTGTTGATTCTCTATAGACAATGCCACATTGCTGGAACCCAGGGACCTCTCCCATGAGCTGTGCCTCCTCCCATCCATGGGTCTCTGTGCTCTCAGCTTCAGTTTTCTGATCTTCACGTGACAATTTCAGGACTTGCCCCCACTACCTCACAGAATTGTGAATATCACATGTGATAATGGGTGAGAGAGTGTTGTGTAATTGTCAAGCAAATTGCAAGAGTTAAGCTCTTGGACGATCCTGAGGTGTGGAGTACAGCGAATGTGCTGAGTAATTAAACCTCCCTGGTGATCACCTAACCCCATCTTTGCTCTGGTGTAGAAGGGTCCTCCAACCAACCGGTGCGTAACCATGAAATGAGATTGACTGTCTCGAGAGCCAACATCTTCCTCTTCCCTGTCCTTGTTTATTCTAAAGCAGAGTATTTCAACATGGGGACTACTGACGTTTCCACCAGATAATTATTTGCTTTAGGTGGGCGGGGGAGATGCTGTCCTCTGCGATGCAAGATGTTTACCAGCATCCCTGACTTCCCAAGAGATGCCATCAGCACTGTCTCCTCAAACTGTGACAAACAGAAGTATTTCCAAACAGTGCCTGGGGAGGAGGGGCAAAGTCACCTTGGGTAACTAACTGCTCTGAAGGAATGTCATGATTTAGGAGCAAAATGGGCACAAGCTGGAGGTCATGAGGGAAGGAATCCAGCAAATTTTCAAAGTACTTAATTATTTTCACATATCTTCAAATTTACCTTTCTAAGATAACCTATTCTGCATTTTAAACTGGTTATATGGTGGTTAACTGGAACTCGAAAGAGAATTAGCATTTTAATAAACCACAAAGTGACAGTGAGGCCACTGGGTTCAATATAATTCCTTACAGACAGTTACTTCCTGCATCTGGGTTCCCCATGTATCTGTTATAAAGTGACGCTTCATGAACACAGGATATAATTGGCATTTTGTGAGCCAACAGCTCTTTCTTGTTCCATTTCGGATTGGTTCCTCCACGCTATCTATTATTTTCCTTCCTTGCCTCATATTTCAGTTGTAGGAAATCTGAATTAATGAAAGCTGAATTAATCTTACAAAAAGAAAAATAGAAATAATTAAAAACCCCCTCTGTTGTCAATTGAGTGCAGACCCCTACTTGGTCAAAGTTGTAAATCCATGAAGTTTCTAAAGGGCAGGACCCAACAGCTGACAGTGTCAGTCTGGGGACCTCTGCCACAGATTAGGATAATGGTAATAATCAACTCAGTGATACCACTGGGTTCAGTATAAACCCTTACAGACAGTTACCTCCTTTCTTCTGAATTCTCCATGTATCTGCTACAAAGCGATGCTTCATGCACACAGTATATAACTGGCATTTTGTGAGCCAACAGCTCTTCTTGTTCCATTTTGGATTGGTTCCTCCACGCTATAACCTGTGTATGCAAGCGGTAGCAAGAGTATCTACATACATACTTCAGACTCTTTTCCATCACGGCTTATTACAAGATTGTGAATATAGTTCCCTGTGCTACACAGTAGGTCCTTGTTGCTTATTTTACATACAGTAGTTTGTATCCGCTAATTTCAAGCTTATTTCTCTTTCCCTTCCTTTTTCCTCTTTGGTAACCATAAATTAGCTTTCTGCCTGTGAGCCTGTTTTTATTTTGTAAATAAGTTCATTCATATCATCTTCTTAGATCCCACATATAAGCAGTGTGATACATTTGTTCTGACTTGATTCACTCAGTGTGATAATCTCTAGGTCCATCCCTGTTGCTGCAAATGGCATTATCTCGTTCTTTCTCGTGGCTAATATTCCATCGTCTATACGTCCTCCATCATCCTTATCCATTCATCTGGCGATGGACACTTAGGTTGCCTCCACGTCTCGCCTGTTGTAAACAGTGCTGACACTGGGGTACAGGTGTGTGTGTGTGTTCTTACTCCCTCAGTCATGTCCAGCTTTTTGCAACCCCATGACTGCAGCCCTCCAGGCTCCTCTGTCCATGGGATTCTCCAGGCAAGGGTACTAGGGTGGGTGGCCATTTCCTGCTCCAGGGGATCTTCCTGACCCAGGGATCGAACCCACGTCTCCAGCGCCCACTGCACTGGCAGGCGGATGCTTTACCGCTGCACCACCTGGGGACCCATATGAGGTACTCACAAACAGGCCTGAATAAACCACTCCCCCTGCCCCTCAGGATTTCACAGACCATGGGAGAAACAGGTGTGCAACAGACTTTTGCAATATGGTGTTAGACACATTTATGACAGAAGTAAGCGAAAGATGCCAAGTATACGTAGAAGACTTGGGCCGCGGGCTGGGGCAGTTTAGCAAGAGCGTTGAATGACAGCCAGAGCTGCAGAGAAGTCCAGTAGCAACAAGGTTTATACTGGGCTCAATAGCGTCCTCCCCAGATTCACGTCCACCTGGAACTTCTTGTTGTGATTTGACTTGGAGGCAGAGTCTTGGCAGATGTAATGAGTGAAGTGAAATTTAGGTCACACTAGATTAGGGTGAGCCCTAAATACAATGACTGATGTCCCTATTTAAAAGGGCGCATGAAGACATAAGCCTGGACAGAGGGGAGAAAGCCAGATGAAGCTGGAGGTGGAGACTGGGGTGCGGATCCACACGCCAAGGAATACGGAGGATCGCAGGCCACCGGCCGAAGATGGGAGACGCCAGGGCTCAGGTGTGTCCTCAGGAGCTCTGGAAAGAGCCACCATGTGACACCCAAGATTTAAGGTGTCCGCCTCCAGAACGGCGAGGGAATACACTCCTTTGTTTAAAGCCACCCCATTTGTGGTCATATTTTACAGCAACTGAACGAGAATAACTCGGGTCTCCCAGGTGCCTCACTGATACAGAATCTGCCGGCCGATGCCAATGCAAGCAGCCACGGACTCCACTGCAAGATCGGACAGATCCCCTGGAGAAGGAGACGGCAACCCATTCCAGTCTTCTTGCCAGGAAATTCCCGGACAGAGGAGCGTGCTGGGCTACAGTCCATGCGGTCGCAAAGAGCTGGACACAACTGAGCAGCTAGACAGCAAGGACACTAATACAGGGGCCAAGATGAACTTTCCCTCCCCTTTCCCTCTCCTCTCCCTTTCCAATACTTTGCTATTTGGAATCCCACAGCAAAGTATTCCAAATAAAAGGAAGAATTTTCCTGCATTATACATGACAGTCCTTACTTTACTAAACTAGTGACACAGTTTATCACTGTCCCAGAATTTTTCTCTGTTTGTCCTCAATTTATCTCAACAGAAGATAATTAATATAAGAGCTCGCCTCAGGTAGCCTAAACTATTGCAGGCTTTTACATCTCCCTTTTTTTCCAAAATTTTTCCTAGCACCTGTGTGATGACAAACTAATATAGACTATGATTTGTATGTCTAAGGAAGCAGCTGGTCATATTGTGTGGAGCTATGGTTATCCACCATCATTACATTTGAGAATCCACTAGGGAGCTGTTTTAAATACCGATGCTAGAAGGCGAATCCTTGGAGATCCTGATTTAATTAGTCTGGTGTGATATTAGGTCATACATTTTTTTTTAAGGGCTCCCCAGAGTTTCAAAAAGGCAGCCTGGGTTGAAAATACAAAGCAAGGGTTTCCTAGATAGAAGCTGATACTTTGCAGCAAAGTATATTAAATGACTGTCTGGTGGAACTAAATTGAAAGTACAAATAAAATCCAAGAATAAGCTCTACATGTGTGTTCACATTTTACTAAATCTCTGTTACACACTCATGTAATATTTGATCCCAATATGATTTTGATAGAAACTGGGGAAAGTTTTAAAAAAAGGCATGTGACCTGAGCCAGAGAGATAGCAATATTGTTAATCTGGGGACAGTTGGGGGTAAAGTAGTCCTCCCAGAGATGTAGAAATAAGAGATGGAAATTTAAAAGCAGTAATAACTGTTACGGCCATGCTAGCCTTTTGAGACAAACCTCTCCAGAGTAAGCCATTAATTACACAGAAGAAAAAAACGGTCACTTTTGTTACCAAATGTGTTCTAGAAATGACTATATCGCCTTTTTATATTTTTAAGTGTGGATTTAAAATTTAAGTGTCTTATTACACGATGGGATACCTTTGAATACAAAATTGAATACAAAAATGACAGCCTAAAATACCTTTCTCATTTTCTACTGCGATGCCCCCATTTATATTTTAGTGTTTTTACAATTTTGAGGAACGCACTGCTGTTTCTGGGGCTTCTCAGGTGGCGCTAGTGGTAAAGAACCCACCTGCCAATGCAGGAGATGTAAGAGACACAGGTTCAGTCCCTGGGTGGGGAACATCCCCTGGAGGAGGGCATGGCAACCCCCTCCAGTATCCTTGCCTGAGAATCCATGGACAGAGGAGCCTGGCGGGCTACAGTCCATGGGGTTGCAAAGGGTCAGACACGACTGAAGCCACTTAGCACTCGCTGTCGTTTCTAAAACAGACATCAAAGGAAGCCATAGAAGTGAAGAACCTGTAGACATTTTGGTGTGAGCAGAGAAATCTCTAGCTGCACAAAAGATAAAGTGTCTGTTGTTTTTAAAATCATATATCCTAAAAACTTTTTACTCTAAAAAGAGTGAATCAAGCATTAAATATGTGCTAAATAACCATATGAACTATTAGGAAGAAAAGGTTGTAGAAAATGTGTATATATCAAAGTGCTTAACTTCTCTGAATTTTCCAAAATTCATGATGGCAGAATAACTTAGAAATGGTTGAGTCTGACCATACATTGTGTCCAAACCATTTGCTCGAGAATAATTGATGTTGATGTTCAAAATAAGTGGTACTAGTAATTTTCCCATCTTTGCTATATATTCATCTCTCTCTCTAATCACAGTATATGTTATTAAAATACCACAAAGGTACTCAAATATTTTAACTAGAATATTAGCTACTGTTTATCAATGGGACTTAAGCAAACATTTGAGCAATACATGAAAGTTTAAATTTTATCCAATTACTAATAAAATAACTATCACATTAAAATATTAGCCTGAAATACTGAATTTACTCCTATTCCCTACCTCAGAGTTGTGAGTAGTTAAATTATTAATGATACAAAACATCTCCCTCTAATTATTTTTTGGATGAAATTTCTGTAACTACAAGAAAGAAATGTAGTCACATATGGATAAATGATAACTTTGGAATTGCAGTAAGACTAAGTAAGAGAAGCTTAAAAACACTGAAGTGACTCAATGTAATGGTTAGATATTAACCTGTTTTAAAACTTTTTTTTTTTTTCCTGATCTGGAGAACCCAGATAGAATATATTACATTTTAAAACAACCAAATCAATTCTATCAAAAGATACAGTCCAGTGTGCCAGAAACATTATTTAAAATCAAATAATGATAAAGAACCAACTATGAAGGAACTTATGGAGAAAATATACAACACAAAGGAAGAAACAGACACAGATTTAAAACTACTTGAAAATTAAACAGTATATCAAAAGTATTTTCAAACTGCTGATATGGTATTTGTTGAGTCTATGGAAGTTAAGGGGGCTTCCCAGGTGGCACAGTGGTAAAGATGTAAAGACATGTGGGTTTGATCCCTGGGTCAGGAAGATCCCCTGGAGAAGGAAATGGCAACCCATTCCAGTATTCTTGCCTGGAGAATTCTATGGACGGAGGAGCCTGGCGGGCAACAGTCCATGGGGTTGCAAAGAGTTGGACACGACTAAGCACACACACACACACATAAACATGCATGTGCACACACACACATGGAATTTTAGAAGATGCTTAGAAGTTCATAAACATCTCAATATACCTATAGTGAAAAAAGGATATTTTAGTGTAAATCAACATGTCTCTTCATGTTGAAAGACTCAAGCCTCCAAAGGCTTAACTTCCACAGGTAGTATATTTCATTTGCATGTATATTAATAGTACATTAGCATTCTATCTCTACAGACACAATGGACTTCAAGAAAGCCTCAGAAAATACACTGAAGCTAATAAGACACATGATGGAAGGTTAATTTAACAAGTTACAAGGCTTTAATTATTTAATGTGATAGATGGCCCTTTTTTCCAAGTACTGACCTGAAAAAAAAAGATTTCTCCCCAAGATGGTTAGGCTAAAAATCAACATAAAAGTATGAGTAGATAATTATCATCTATGTACACCTATTCATGCTACCAAAATGGAAACTTTGAACATGACACAGACAAGTTATTTGAAATTATATTGAGAATGTTGGACTTTAGACAAATAAACATCTTGCTTTTTACTCAATCAGAGCTGATGTAGTACTGAATATTTATTTGGTCCCCAACATACAACTAGCTCAGACGCTAAAGCAGCAGCCTGCAATGCAGGAGAAATAGGTTCAATCCTTGGGTCAGGAAGATCCCCTGGAGAAGGAAATGGCAACTCAATCCAGTACTCTTGCCTGGAGAATTCCATGCACAGAGGGGCCTGGGGGCTACAGTCCATGGGGTTGCAAAGAGTTGGACACAACGTATAAGAGCCTGATTCTCTGAAATGTGAACTTAAGGAATGGGCTGACAGAACATTTTCATGTAAAACACTCAAAATCTCTTCAGCTTGAGTTTTATGAAACTAGGGATTCTACATATTTGATTTTAACTTCTGTTTTCAAGACATTTTAATAGTTTTCAAACTAAGAATATACATAATTTAAAGGGAACCAGCTTAAAAAACAAAACACACTCTTACATACAAGGTAAGTACTTGTACCACCTTGACTTTGCACCTACATTGATTAAAAATTGATGCTATCATACAGATAGAATTTGATGCTTGCCTTTGAGACATTTCAATAAAAGTGTAGTAAGTAAGAACTAATACATTTGAATGCAGTTGCATCGACGGTCCCAAGGAAGGACAGACATTATTGGAATAGAGCAGGGATTATTGGATTGACAAGGACCGTGGGGAAGCTCTCTAGACCAGAAACAGCCTGGATACATTATGAGAAGCCTTCAAGGAACTAAGTCACTGAAGAGTGGAAGAATTTTTTTAGCTGCACAATCTAGCAGCCAGTTCATTGTTATTGGTTAATTAGTCCTCCATGGTTTGATATAATTAACCCAGAGTAATCTTTTGGAGGATAAAGAAAATATATCTTATATTGCTTGACATAGCTGCACATTTGGAATTGTTATTGTTTAGTTGCTAAGTTGGGTCCGACTCTTTAGCGACTCCATGGACTGTAGCCCACCAAGCTCCTTCTGTTCATGGGATTTCCCAGGCAAGAATATTGGAGTGGGTTGCCATTTCCTTCTCCAGGTGATCTGCTTGACTCAGGGACTGAACCCGGGTCTCCTGCACTGGCAGATGGATTCTTTGCTGCTGGGTCACCAGGGAAATTTCGAATAGTCTGTCTTTAAACCGTGATACCAGGACAGAACTTTCTACTTTGGAGAGACTACTCATTACATTTTGGGGTGGGCGCCCTCTTCATTTTCTCTCCTCTCAGGATAGAGAGGTTTTGGCTTCTGTAAGTACTTCCCATTTATCCCTGGCTGAAAGTTGTGAAACTTTCTATTCATTAACTTTTAATTCTCTCTAATTAGCAAGTTTAAGATAATGGCAGGACTAAATTGTCACACACTGCAACCCAAGTAGGCCTGATGTAAAACAGGTACACTACGTGACTTAATGAAGCAATATTAAGGCAAAAGAATCCACAAATTACTCAATCCAGTAATTTCAGAGACACAAATTCATTTTGGCATTAAAGTTAGAAAACAGGAATTTCCTTTTTTAGACAGATTTTGGAAAGAAGGGTATTGCTTGTAGAATTGAGGGTAATTTTCCTACATAGAGGAGAAAAGGGGGCTTCACTGAAGACCTCAAATTACAGACTATTCTTGTGGTGGTGGTGCTTCCGTCGCTAAGTCATGTCCAACTCTTGCGACCCCCAGGGACTGTAGCCTGACAGACTCCTCTGTCCGCAGGAATCTCCAGGCAAGAATACTGGAGTGGGTTGCCGTTTGCTTCTCCAGGGGACCTTCCCGAGCCAGGTCTCCTGCATTGCAGGCAGAGTCTTTTCCGACTGAACAATGATGGAAGCCCACAGTCTATCCTTAAATAATTATTAGTTTTTATAATGTCTATTCACTGTTGGTTTCTAAATATTTTAAAAAAAAGACACTAAAAGAGATTATTAGGGGCTTCATTAAGCCATCATCTTAGATTAAGGCAAGGTTTGACAAGTATAACACTTTGGTCATTTTTGTATGGCTTTGGGGCTAGTATTTACTGGCTTACCCCCTTCCACTAGTGAAGAGGGGAGTGATATCCTTCAGTTTTCATCACTGTATGTTCTGCATTTCCCTTTTTTCACACCAGAAGAAAAGGATTTAAAACTGAGCATAATGCTTTCAAACATATTGGATCATAAAACGTTTAATACAGGGAAATCCTTTCACACTCTGTGGCCTAGTTTCTTCATTTCACAGATGAGTAATCAGATGTTCTCAGAGAGGATGCTATTTGCCCAAGGTCACTTGGCTGATAGGAAATCTAATTTGCAACTAATGACAAAGGTACGCTCTTCCACACAAGCATTTGTGGACATTTTTTTTTTTTTTTTGCCATTGATATAGGTAAATACAATTTCATAAAACCTGCAGGTAAACAGAAACAGAGAGGAAGAACTAATATGTTGGAGACGATCAAATAAAAGTTCAAAAGTATGCTGGCAACTTAGAGTGATGAGAAAAAAATGACAAAATAAGATTTAATAGAAAATCAATGTAAAGTTCTCCTTTAAATTGATCATAGCTGTGCAGACGCCACCCAGTTCTACAGTTATAGAAAGGAGAGCATCAATTTCAAGAAGAATTCATGCCAAAAAGACTAGTGGTCAGACAGACTAGGTTAACTGAACCTCCTTAATACAAACGAATGTCCACTTCAGTGAAGGCAGTAGTCCTACCGCATTTGTTTGGAAGCAGAAGACTTGTGCAAAAGTTCTAACTCTACCCCAAATGTGACTTTTATCTGAGAGTCATCTGTAGTGATTTTTTTTAATGTATGCCATCCCCACTAGATTATAAGACGTATAGAAGTGGCACCATATTTATTTTATTCTCTCATATATCCCAGGATTTTCTACTGTGCTTAGCATATAGTAGAGATTCAATATATACTTGAGGAGTCGATTGCTAAGGTATGTGATTTATCGTTTCTGAGCCTTGGTTTCCTCACTTGTAAAATGAAGAACCTACAGTTGTTGCTGTGCACGTAAAATAAGAGAACATGTGGAAGTGTTTTAGAAGCTCCAAAGTGCTATAAATAAATAAGCGGTTACTACTACTACTGATCAGCTCAGTTCAGTTCAGTGGCTTAGTTGTGTCTGACTCTTTGTGACCCCATGCTGACTGCAGCATGCCAGGCTTCCCTGTCCATCAGCAACTCCTGACGCTTACTCAAACTCATGTCCATTGAATCAGTGATGCCATCCAACCATCTCATCCTTTGCTGTCCCCTTCTTCTCCCACCTCCAATCTTTCCCAGCATCAGGGTCTTTTCCAATAAGTCAGTTCCTTTCATCAGGTGGCCAAAGTACTGGAGTTTCAGCTTCAGCATCAGTCCTTCCAATGACTATTCAGGACTGATTTCCTTTAGGATTGACTGCTTTGATACATGCTGCCAACGATGCTTAAAGAAGCAAACAATTTAGCCTGGAAAACTCAAGGTTAGTGAAATGGTATTGCTGCCTCCAAATAATGAATAAATATTAAAAGGGCTTCCTAGGTGGCTCAGTAGTAAAGAATCCACCTGCAACTCAGGAGACCCAGGTTCAATCCCTGGTCCAGGAAGATCCCACATGCTGTGGGGCAACTAAGCCCACGGGCCACAGCTACTGAGCCTGTGCTCTGGAGCCCGTGAGCTGCACCTACCGAAGCTTGCATGCCCTGGAGCCAAGAGAAGCCCCTGCAATGAGAAGCCGGAACCCTGCAACTGAAGAATAGCCTCTGCTTGTTACAACTAGAGCAAGGCTGTGAGGAGCAGCAACAGCCCAGCACAGCCACAGATAAATGAAAACAAACAAAATCTAAATGGTTAACATTTTAAAAAGGGGGTGGAGTGGCTTAAAGAATAGAGCAACCTGGCGGTAGACTGGGATAGGAGACTGCAAGAGACCCATGCTGAAGCAAGCCGAATTCATCACCCAAGCGCAGTGTTTTGCTTGGCTTTTACACACATTTATTGTGGCCAATAAATTGGAGAAGGAACTGGCAACCCACTCCAGTATTCTTGCCTGGAGACAGAGGAGCCTAGTGGGCTGCCGTCTATGGGGTTGCACAGAGTCGGACACGACTGAAGCGACTTAGCAGCAGCATTGTGGCCAAAGGGGCTGAAGAAGATTCTGTTGGCTCTGAAGCCTTGTCCACGCCTATCTCTGGCCACTCTCTGATACTACCATTGGTGGGAATGTTCAAACAGAGGCTGATATGGATGATAGAGTGATTCACACACTGGGCAAGAGAGTGCACTTTTGAACTCCAAGGTCACATCCAGTTGTTCCTGGATATACTAAAAACTGGAGTATATTTTTAGTTGGAGAAACTAAAAAGTTTAAATTTGGTGATGCATGCATGAGCTTAAAAAGGACTGGAGAAAAGGGCTACGGAATCCTCTTTTTGCTTCCCTGTGACAGAGAAAATAAAATTTAAACAAAGATTTATATTGGCTACACATCCCACCTTCCAAGAAAAAAAAAATCACTATATAAAATTCTATATAGGAGATAAATATAATGTTATATCAATATATAAACATGACAGTTTATATATATAATATACATACATGCAAACTACACATACATATAATACCGTTATATAGACCCATTATCTAATTCATATATTTCATCTTGGACCTTATGTGAAGTTAGTGTTCAAGTGCATTAACCCCCAGAAAACCCTTAGCGAATTGATGAACCATGAATCCACTTAGAATCTGTCTTCTCCACTAGAAAAAGAAAAAAAAAAGTGTGTTTTCAGAAAAACATTTGGCCGAAAGACGATATAAGGGAAAGCTTTTCCCATTTAAATAGCTGCTATTTTTATAAATGGAACCAAATCAACTTCTCCATAAGGAGAAAACACACTTGCGAGGAGCTGAGAAATTCTGGGAGGCTGGGGGGAGGGAAGGAGGAGTGTGGAGTTGCCAAGGAGTTTCTCTTACATTTAAGCAACAAATCTTAGGGGGAAATAAGAGAGAGACACTGAGACCTGTTTCCTTGCCTCTGTGTAGATTAGTAAAGCAAGGACAGAAGTCTTAAGGGAGGACAAAGACCCTAGAAAAATATACAATTTATGCCTAAAGGATTTCATGGAAGTCGTCAGGTAATGTAAAATGAAACTGGAAAGGCATAGAGGCTGTGTTCCCCTTGATGCTAGTATGTGCTTTCATTTGATATTAATAGTCTCTGAGGGGGGGAAAGCATCTTTACCTTTTGCAATGACTCCTTGCCACCAACTTATGCACACGATCTAGAGTGCTCAGGTCACATACACAAGCCTCTCAAGTAGAAACACTGTATTCTAAGGATAATTATAACATACATGGCATGGCAATATTTTTCCAGGATGCTGGAAAGTTCGTGAAAGCATTATATAATCCCCCAAATGAAAAACCAGTCCAATCAACAGGGACTGCCTCCTGAACTTCTATTTTCCTATTGGCAAGACACATTTGGCACTTCCATCAATATAGATGAAAATTACGCCCAGGAATCCAGAAGAGACATCTCAGACCTCAGTGCTTTCCATCACTATCAGTGGGAATATCAGAAGGCAGTTTTCTTTCTGCATCATTTCTCTCTCTGAGTGAAAGCCAGTTATTTAACCGCATTTGTCGGTTAATCAGTCAGAACCTGAAGATATTACAATTTAGGATTGTGCTCGAGAAACATAGCTGTTCTGTGAAACACCAAAATGAAAATTGCTTGGTGTTATTCTGGCCATCTTCGCTCGAAGCCATAATTATTAGGATGCTTTCTCAAGGGCAGAATCCGGGGAGCCCACAGGTCATCATCAGAGTTTATTTTCTCCTGAAGCTTGCCATTCAGGGACTTCATTTTCAGTTCAGAGATATTACAGTAAATCCCCTCCCAATTTCTACAAATCAGTGTCTGATCTCAGCTGGCAAAAAGGCAGCTTTCAATCTAGCCTCTTCCCATATGTGCAGAAGGGCACAGCTACAGTTATAGACTCTGGAAGCTGAGAAGAGCTGAAGGAGAACCCAGTCCCTGAACAAACCCTGTGCTTCTTCAAAGAACATCCTTGTGTCGAGTTATGGTCAAGGCAACATGTCCTAATGCTATGCATCTGGGTGCCCTCCTGGCAGCTCCTGTGCTCTACCAGCCTCAATACCTGCAATACTTCTCCCCCTGCAGTACCTGGAATTAGATGCCAAAGAACAAGGCTAGTGACTAAACAGCAGGTTCCATCTTCCCCAATCAGCTCAATGGCCAGGTCATTTCAAATATCTCAGATCGTTCTCATGAGTCCAAATGCTGCCAGAGGAAGTGTGAGAGAATGGACATGGCTCTTCCTATCTACAGACTGTCATAGAGAGTCATTCATGCTTGGAGGAAAAAAGTGATAAAAAGAAAAAAATATGTTGGTTCAGAGACATCACTTTGCCAACAAAGATCCATATGGTCAAAGCTATGATCTTTCTAGTAGTGAAGCACGGATGTAAGAATTGGACAATAAAAAAGGCTCAGCACTGAAAACTCAATGCCTTTGAACTGTGGTGCTGGAGAATACTCTTGAGAGTCCCTTGGACAGCAAGGAGATCAAACCAGTCAATCCTCTAGGAAATCAACCCTGAATATTCATTGGAAGGACTGATGTTAAAGCTGAAGCTCCAATACTTTGGCCACCTGATGAAAAGAGCAGACTCACTGGAAAAGACCCTGATGCTGAGAAAGACTGAGGGCAAGAGGAGAAGTGGGCAAGAGAGAATGAGTTGGTTGGATGGTATCACCAACTCAATGGACATGAGTCTGAGCAAACTTCAGGAGATGGTGAAGGACAGGAAAGCTTGGGGTGCTGCAGTCCATGGAGCTGCAAAAAGTTGGACATGACTGAATGACTGAACAACAAATGTGTTGGTCTATGAGTCACCAAACTTCCACAATTACTTTCAATCAACAAGCTAGAGAGATGACTGCATGGTCTACAGCAGAACAAGGCAAACAGCCTTCTCTCTGAAAAGAGAGTACTGACCGCAAACCCCATCCATCTCACACTTAGAAACCCAGCACTGCTCTTTTTTTGCCTCATGTTCTTTATCTTATCTCTTCATCTAATTTGTAGCTTCCCAGAGCAGCGCATCACTGTTGACAATCCCTATTCCACTGAGATTTCTCTAGATGAGAGCCTTTGGAAACCTGCTTTGTTACAAAAAGGATTTGTTCCGCCCTATGAAGGAAGCATAGTCATTAAGAGGGGTCATTTGCTCAAATGCCAGTCTTGGTTAGACAGTCATCGTAATATCATAATTGGCAAGATTCAGAAACTGATGTGAGACCAGCCTAACCATGTTACACTCCGGGGCTGTCACCAAGGAGCCAGGCTGACATCTGAATTTAGCTGACACTGTTCGCTTGCTTTGAGGCTGCTTTTCCATTGTGTCTCTAACTGCAAAGGAGAGTGACTCCCTGAGGGAAACCTTTGGGATACTGCAAGTGCGTAAACATCTGGGATTCAAATCCCTTTCAATTACATTCATCATCTATGTGCAGGAGGAAGTTTTGAGTCTAAAATAACATTAATTTAGTCTCAAGGTTAGAGAGGGAGGTTTCAGACTTCCTCTCAACCCCAGATGCTCTTTAGAACCCCAGAGGGGAAAAATCTATATGCATTCTGTAATGAAACTGTGATTAGACATGTGAAGGGAACTGTATCCTTGAGCTGCTTGGTGAGAGTAGCTGATAAGTCAAATGGCTATGATGCTTGCTTCCATAAATCAGGAAAGAAAGTTCAGGCGGCCAAATGACCGACTTCAGAAGTGGCTGTAAGATGTTATCCTACCTAAGAGCAACTGCCTGCCCACACTGACAGAACCATCAGATAGAGTTACATTGGGTTGGTCCTTTACAATCTCGATTGTGTTTTTTTGACTTAAAACTCTCCCTTGCTATTAGCTAAGCCAACCTTTCCTCCACTTCTTAGCAGTACTACCCACATCATGTGAATATTACGGCCCCACTTCACCATGGTTCTCCTGTGTGACCGATTCCCCAGTCAGAAAGCGTAAGCCATCAGCAACTGGCCTAAGCTAGCAGCCAGTACTCTTTTACGCCACTGCTACAGGTAGCCTCTTCCAACAGGCAGGCCGACCTCTTTGCTGATCACTGACCTTAACTGATGATACACTCATTGACTTGTCTTGGCATCTACTTACGCTCTGTTTGAGCATCTTTGTGGCTCAGCTGGCAAAGAATCCACCTGCAATGCTGGAGACCTGGGTTCAATCCCTGGGTTGGGAAGATCCCCTGGAGAAGGGAAAGGCTCCCCACTCCAGTACTCTGGCCTGGAGAATTCCATGGACTCTATAGGCCATGGGGTCACAAACAGTCGTACACGACTAAGCAACTTTCACTTTCATTTTCACTGGTGGTTAGTGGTTTGGTGGTTTAGTGGCTAAGGGTCATTTCCGACTCTTGCGATCCCGTGGACTGTAGCCTGTCAGGCTCCTCTGTCCATGGGATTCTCCAGGCAAGAATACTGGAGTGGGTTTCTATTTCCTTCTCCAGGGGATCTTCCCAACCCAGGAATCAAACCCAGGTCTGCTGCACTGGCAGGCAGATGATCTACCCACTGCGCTATGAGGGTACTACGCATCCCATTATCTTTATTTATTTATGATTTATGATTTATTTATTTATTAAACAATCCTTTGAAAGGGCCAGAGACAGCAGTTGGGGCCTAAAGTCAGGCAGACAACAATGTCATTTGTACATATTAATAATAATAAAAGTTCCTTCCTAACTTAGAAATCAGGACATGGCTTCACTACAGTCAAAGGGAGAATAGCATACCCAATACTCAAGACTTAGAGAACTTCAGGTGTATCATCTTTTTTCAGGGACTAATAAAACTTTCAAAGAAATAACAATTCAGGGGAAAATGGGCCTCAACAATATTTTCAGAAAAAAAATTGGCTTAAATTGATAATTCCATTTGAAATATGTTTCAAGTGTGTTTCATAAATGTAAAAAATGCTGAACATAAAAAGCATATAAATTAAGGAATTTGCAAGGTTCTAAAAAGAAGTTATAAATATTTCAGGTTTGAACTGTTGACCTGAATATTCCACAAAAAACACTTGTAATCATTGTTGTTGTTTAGTCACTAACTTGTGTCTGACTTTGTGAACCCAGGACTGTAGCCCAGGTGCTGCTGTCCATAGGATTTCTCAGGCAAGAATACTGGAGTGGGTTGCCATTTCCTCCTTCAGGAGATCTTCCCCACCGAGGGATCAAACTCATATCTCCTGCTTGATGGGCAGATTCTTTACCACTGAGCCACCAGGGAAGCCCTCAGAACTGTTGTTGTTGTCTTAATGAGCTAATTTAATGTCAAATGGTAATCTGGCTTATTTAAGGTGCTCCAATGGTCCATCCTGAAGGAGATCAGTCCTGGGTGCTCATTGGAAGGACTGCCGGTGAAGCTGAAGCTCCAGTACTTTGGCCACCTGATGGGAAGAGCTGACTCACTGGAAAAGACCCTGATGCTGGGAAAGATTGAGGGCAGGAGGAGAAGGGGACGACAGAGGATGAGATGGTTGGTTGGCATCACCAACTCAATGGACACAAAGTCAGTTGGACTCCGGGAGTCGGTGATGGACAGGGAGGCCTGGCGTGCTGCAGTTCATGGGATGGCAAAGAGTTGGACACAACTGAGCAACTGAACTGAATGGTAATTTGATTTGACTATTATATTTACAAAAAGGAAAACTGACATCGTCTTTTCTGTCAAACGATTATGTTCTGGAGGAGGAATAAGATAAATTATATGAGCTATGTATTTCACTAATAAAACATTTTTCAGCGAATAAAGTAGTATCTTTTTGTTTCCAATAAGTATATGCCCTGAACGACCTCCCACTCTGCTGTCCTGTGATAAAATATTAAGGACACAGACATTGGAAGCCAATGGACTTGAGTTCAAGTGTTGGGACAACTTCTTATTCACTGAGTGGCACTGGGCTATTCCTTTGCTACCCTGGAGCACTGGCTTTGTTATCTGGAACAGACTGAGTGGCGTTGGTTCAAAACTTCCTATGCAAAGTTAAGATGAAGCTGAAATAACTCATTACTAATAATTTGTCCCAGTCATTTGGTGAGAGAATTACCATCACTAAGACCCGAGCTACAAAATGCTACAAACTGTGTGTCATTATAAAGCCATCTTGGGTTTCTTTGTTACCCTCCATCTTTTGGAAGCAGTTGTCATAAAATTGCCAGAAATATTGCTGCCGACTTTATGGTTTTCCAGCAGCCACTTGTGAAGCAGCATATGTTCTAATTTTTTTCCTAAGAAATCCTTGCAACATTTCTGAAAAATAAAAAAAGCATTCATTACAGGCATGCCAATCTACAACTTAAAGTCTTTGCTACTTATGTACTTAACCATGAAGTCAAAGTCCCCATCGTTAACTTGTAACCACTGGTGTCTTTGTCTAAATAGTGAAATCACCTATAATGAGAGATACTGAGACTTCCTTTCCTTTGTGTGAAGTAGGGTAGGGGAAAAGAGCGGAGCCCCGGAAATTGATTTCATCATTTCTTTTCTTTTCTTAATTCAGATCTTCCTAAACCCTGTAAAACTTTGCATTCCCCCCTTCCCCGCCTCCCTTCAGACTTGGAAGGATCTTTGCTGCAGTTCATCGTGAACAGGACTCAAAAGTATAGCGCTGATACACAGGCCATGGGCTGGGGGAGAAAAGATGAGTATTAAGAGAAGCACAAGGTTTAACAAGCATTTTTCTAATTGAATTGAGGACCTGGAATTTTCCTCCAAAGCAGATGATGTTACTGCCTTGCTCTAAAATCACCAATGACATCTCATTCCTCATAGGAGAAAAAAAAAAAAAAGTAAATGCCTTATTCTACTTTAGAGGACCTATGTTATCATATCTTTGCCTGCAGTCCTGACCTCTGACTCTTACCCATGCCACACCAGGCATAACTGTCTTCTCCCTGTTCTTCCCGTTGTCCACTCAGGGTCACCGTGCGGACCTTGAGCTTGCTGTCCCGGGCCCCGGCGCTCTCTCTCCAGCGACCTCCCCATGCGGATGCTCGCTCCCCCACGTGCTGTCTCTCTCTCCTCCTCCCTCTCATTCCACTGAAGCCTTGTGTCCCTCGAGTGTCCCATGGAAAATGGAGCTACTCCCACATAAATCTTGTCATTCTCTTCTGCTGCTTTATTTTACTTTCAAAGAGTTTGTCACTGCCTGAAATTACATGCATTTTCATTTAGCCTGTTTATTTCTCTTTCTTTCACTGGTCTATGAACCCCAAGAAGACAAAACTTGGTCACGGTCTTTGATGTACCCTCAGCATATTGCAATCATGATAGAAAACTTCAAGTTTAAATGAATGAATGAGTGTCATGCATGAATACTGAATCAGTTCAGTTCAGTCACTCAGTCGTGTCTGACTCTTTGCGACCCCATGAAGCGCAGCACACCAGGCCTCCCTGTCCATCACCAACTCCCGGAGTTCACTCAGACTCACGTCCATCGAGTCAGTGATGCCATCCAGCCATCTCATCCTCTGTTGTCCCCTTCTGCTCCTGCCCCCAATCCCTCCCAGCATCAAAGTCCTTACCAATGAGTCAACTCTTCGAACACTGAATAGGAGCCTTTAAAAAAATTTAAACTCCTTATTGAATTTGTTACAATACTTCTTTTGTTTTATGCTTTGTTTTGGGGGGCTGTGAGGCATGTGGGGTCTTCACTCCCTGACCAGGGATCAAACCCACAACCCCTGCACTGGAAGGGGAAGTCTTAACCACTAGACTGCCAGGGAAGTCCCTATAGTGGCTTTCTAAGGTTGCATTACATTTCTAAGGAAATAGTGAAGAGTTGGGAACTAATATTTAGTTGCCTGGCATAGCCTCTTTATCAGCACATTTACTTATCTATCTAATAACATTGTAGAGTATCTGCCACCTTCACTTAATAGCTGAAGCCTCAGATTTTACAATTTAAGGAATTTGCCCAAGGGCATATACTCAGCAAGAGACTGCCAGACCTTGAGACCTGGTTTTTAGCTTCCAAATTTGTCAATTTCATCATGACACAGATGTGAAATAAAACTTACAGAACTTTTAAGAACTTAAAAGACTTTGTCAAATTCTTAGGTAAGCGTTTATTATTATCAGGGAACTCTGATTCAGAAGCTGGGATGAGAGAAATAATTAAATAAATGTTTATATAAGCAGAGAATCAAACCACCATGTGAATTAATAAAACCTAATTATTTCTCATTCTTCTCTGGCTCGCCGTCTTTCTAATTTCCCTTGATTATGGGTGTCTCTTTAAAATTCAGTGTGTGTTCTTTTCGATCCATAGTTTGTCCTTCAGCAAATTCATTCTTTTTTATGGCTTTGCAACTTAATTTTGCATTTCTAAGACCGAACTTGTGCTTGAACTTCAATCCTATCTCCTAATACCTAGTGAATGCTATCATATTGTAATCTAGGCATTCTGTCCCTAAGCAAAGTCAATATTCTTCTAGGACCAACTGGCTCTTTGTCCTGAATTTTCTCTACCACTGGTCATAGTCAGTCATGAAGGAGTCACCATATTTAACTACTTAACCAAAAAGGAGTTATATTTCGTCAGTTCTTATTTAAATCACGTATATGATTTGTGTTCATCTCATTTTCATCACTTTCACTGGCAATACCAAATCTCAAATGTATGTGAAACCACCTCAATTATTAGATGGCCTCTTGATTGATCTATTTTCCATGTTCTCCCTGTTAGAATTCATCCTATACATCACTACATATTAGTATCGCTTACAGTTTCTCAAACATTTACTGCCTACAGTTTGAGTTTGCACTGTGTCACTGGGAAGGAGCGATCTGTAACGCAGTCCCATTTCTTCTTATGCTAGCTCCTACTATTCCTTAATATCCTCTTTCTCCAGGGGATCTTCCCGACCCAGGAACTGAACCCGCGTCTCCTGCATACGCTTTACCCTCTGAGCCACCAGGGAAGCCCCTCCTGTTCACAGAACTCTGTTAAATATATACCCTACTCAATTCTGTCTTTAGGACTCTTACACAGCCTCCTATTTCTTGGAATGCAGCCCCTTCTTCTCCCTTTTATTCAAATCCCTGGAGGCTCAGCTAATGACCTACCCTCAGGAAGCCTTTCTTGACTGAGTTGCCACATTGTCTCAAGTCCAGCAGACACCATGGACAGGCTTGTGCTCTGGGGAGCATTTTTCCTTTTTACTCTTGGACACCAGTCTTTCTTCCTTTTTAAACCTTATGTGATGCTTAATGGATGCCCTTCTGAGGATGCTTTAATCATTCTAATGCTTGAATTGCTCCATATCCTGAATATAATCTTCCTGTTCCCCATCTATTTGCTCACTCCTATCTCACCCTACCCTGGTCCTGCTTGTCAATTTCCCTCTTGGGTCAATTTCCCTTTCGGCTTTGGGAGTCAGCGTGTGTTTATTAAACACCTGCTGTTCATCTTGGACTGTTTGAGGCAATGAATATGGAGTGGTGAACACATCGGACTGAGGTATGTGTCCCTCACATGTGGCCCATGAGTGCATGCAAGCCACAGGACCAAGTGCCCTGGGGGCAGCTACTGGATGCTGGTGGGGCCGAGCAGTGGGCTGGTGGGATGGCGAAAGGTGTAGGCTGGGCCCCAGCCATCCATGTCATAAACAGCCCTCGCGATCATCTCTAGCGTTATTTGTGAAGTGGGGAGGGTGGATACCACTTCTGCTGAAACATGTCCACTTCCTCCCCTGTCTCAGCATGCCTCTCTCTTTGAACGAGATGAGAAGTGGAATCACTACTCCTCCGCGCAAAACCACACCTCTCCCCCATAGACACACACAGTGTGCACACAGATACGTCATTGACATGTCTGGAGTTTTCATCGTTTGTGAATTACATATTAGATGTGGAAACTACTCAAAGGCAGAGAGCATAGTTCCTCTCTGCTTGGACGTCACATTCACAATGGGGGGTCAGCAGTTTTAGTGGATGACAACCGCCTCCGCTCATATACTCACAGTCTCAAAGGTCAGCTTCACTCACAAGCTAAAAGGAAGAGGGGAAAATCAATAAAAAAAAAATTACAAGGCAAATGTAAAGCAAAATGACACTATTTTTGAGTGCTGGGCAATTTGACCTATAGGGTTTTGCAAATTTAAACACCACTTTAAGCCATGCTTGACAGNCGAGATGAGAAGTGGAATCACTACTCCTCCACGCAAAACCACACCTCTCCCCCATAGACACACACAGTGTGCACACAGATACGTCATTGACATGTCTGGAGTTTTCATCGTTTGTGAATTACATATTAGATGTGGAAACTACTCAAAGGCAGAGAGCATAGTTCCTCTCTGCTTGGACGTCACATTCACAATGGGGGGTCAGCAGTTTTAGTGGATGACAACCGCCTCCGCTCATATACTCACAGTCTCAAAGGTCAGCTTCACTCACAAGCTAAAAGGAAGAGGGGAAAATCAATAAAAAAAAAATTACAAGGCAAATGTAAAGCAAAATGACACTATTTTTGAGTGCTGGGCAATTTGACCTATAGGGTTTTGCAAATTTAAACACCACTTTAAGCCATGCTTGACAGTAGTTTAATGACCAGACTCTGCAATTAAACATAGCTATCTTTAAATTAAAATGCATTATATATTGCTTGGTTCCCAGGTGGCTCAGGGGGTAAAGAATCCACCTGCAATGCAGGAGACACAGGAGATGAGGGTTTGACCCCTGTGTTGGGAAGATCCCCTGGAGAGGAAAATGGCAACCCACTCTGGTATTCTTGCCAGAAAAATCTCATGAACAGAGTAGCCTGGTGGGTGATAGTCCAAAGGATCTCAAAGAATTGGACACAACTGCAAGGAGATCCAACCAGTCCATTCTAAAGGAGATCGGTCCTGGGTGTTCTTTGGAAGGATTGATGCCAAAGCTGAAACTCCAGTACTTTGGCCACCTCATTCGAAGAGTTGACTCATTGGAAAAGCCTCTGATGCTGGGAGGGATTGAGGGCAGGAGGAAAAGGGGACAACAGAGGATGAGATGGCTGGATGACTCGATGGACGTGAGTTTGAGTGAACTCCGGGAGTTGGTGATGGACAGGGAGGCCTGGTGTGCTGCACTTCATGGGGTCGCAAAGAGTTAGACACAACTGAGCGACTGAACTGAACTGAACTGAGCACATTGCTACTTTATTTCATACTGTACTCCATCATCAAGGTTCTTGACTTGACAGTAATTTGAGTTAGAGGACTTTTTCCTCTATTAACAAATTGTTTCTGAGTCTTTTCTAGGTGGTAGAAAGAACTCACTGTTAAAGATGAAGTTAATTTATTGTTTTTTGGTTGTTTGCTTTGTTTGGGCTTTTTAAAAAGTTATCAGCATGTTCCTGATGTCCTAATAACACAGTGAGAGCATGACTGCCCAAACGCGAGAACACAACTAATCAAAAAAAATTTTTTTCTCAAGTTTCATGATTACTTATCATAGACCTGTATTGGACTTAAAACTGACGGTTGGTGTGAAAGCCCGTTCACTGCTGAGTCCCTGGCCAGGAGGCCGGCTGGTGCAGCAGGCACTGGATGCCACCCTGACTCTACACCAGCTGGACCAGACTGGCTGCCAATAACTCCCATCAACCAGCTCATCACTGCCCTGATATCCCAGCCCAAGGCACTGGCTCCTGGCTCAGACCATGTATTTTATTCCCTTTCACAGAATTATGAGAGTACCAGTGTTCATTAAGCATCATCAACTGCCTATTCCTGTTCGTGTTACCCATTTCTCTTTCCTGGAATCTCAGCTGGTAGAGAATCCGCCTGCAATGCAAGAGATGCCGATTCAATCCCTGGGTTGGATCCACTGGAGAAGGGAAAGGCCATCTACTCCAGTATTCTTGGGCTTTCCTGGTGGCTCAGCTGGTAAAAAAAACCGCCTGCAATGCAGGAGACCTGGGTTTGACCCCTGGATTGGGAAGATCCCTTGGAGAAGGGAACGGCTCCCCACTCCAGTATTCTGGCTGGAGAATTCCGTGGACTGTATAGTCCATGGGGTCGCACATAGCTGGACATGACTGAGCGTCTTTCACTTTCACTACAAGAACAGGGATTTTTACTATGCAGGCAAACGCTTAACTATTTGCATATAGAGTTCTATTGATTGTCACCATGAAAAGAAAATGCTTTTGTATTCGATTGCTGCGGCTGCAATAACATAGACCAGAGACTAGTGGCTTACACAATGGAATTGAGTTCCTCAAAAATCTGGGGGCCTGAAGTCTGAAATCAAGGTGCTGGCAGGGCTGGTCCGTCTGAAGCCTCTGCTCTTGGCTTATGGATGGCTGCCGTCTCACCTGGTCTTTCCTTCTGAGTCACTGTGTCCTTTGTTGTGGTATAGTCACTCAGGCGTGTCCAGCTCTTGGTCACCCCGTGGACTGTAGCCCGCCAGGCTCCTCTGCCCATGGGATTCTCCAGGCAAGAATACTGGAGTGGGTTGCCATCTCCTCCTCCAGGGGATGTTCCGGACTTGGGGACTGAACCTGCATCTCCTGAACTGCAGGTGGATTCTTTACCACCGTGCGTGTCCTCTTAGAAGAGCACCAGCCTTGTGAGATTAGGACTCGATTTAATGGTCTCTCTCATTTTAAATGAATTACTTCTTTGAAGGCCCGATTTCCAGATAAGCCACCTTCTGAGGTAATAGGGGAGTCAAGACCTCAACATTTTAATTGTAATGGCACACAGTCCAGCCCATAACACTTTTCTTTTTCCAGTTTGTCTGATTCTTGGGTTTCCTTCCATGATTGCTGACTATTAAATCAAATCATATTTATGTAGGCTGCTAGAAAGTCTATGGTGTGCCTTTTAAGAAACTTAAAAAGAAATCAACTATCTCAATGATGGATAGACATGCTGGAAAGTCAACACTAATAGCTCGAGTCATGTTGCTAGTTAATCCTGTCCCATCTGCAAATATGCAATCTGTTTTGTCTTCCCAAACGCATTATCTTATGTACTATCTACAAACCAGAATCCAAGGCTAATTCTGCCTTTTCATCTCCAAGTGAATGTTCAAAACACAAAATAAACAATGTGGAAAAACTATGGACTATAATTTAGAAAATATGATCTCACCCACGATACTAATTAATGGCATATTCTTTAATACTTTGTTCAAGAGTATATTGTAAAGCTAAGCCAATAATACTTTTCCTTTCTGTACTGTTCTAACCAAGACAGTGAGAGTCTATACTGAATGTCCTTTGAAAGCCATAAGGCACTGTGTAACTTACTGGGCTTCCCAGACGGCTCAGTGGTAAAGAACCCGCCTGCCAATGCAGGAGACCTAAGAGACACGGTTCAATCCCAGGGCTGGGAAGATCCCCTGGGGGAGGGCATGGCAACCACTCCAGTATTCTTGTCTGGAGAATCCCCTGGACAGAGGAGCCTGCCGGGCCACAGTCCCAGAGACTCGGCTGAAGTGACTTAGCATAGCAGCATGCCCTACTGGATAGCTGCTATTATCCATTTTTGTGATCATTATTGTATGAGTGAATGGAGGCTCCACTGTTTTCATACCTCAAGCTCTCTTAGTTGGGTCTCCTGTTTATTCCCACAATGCTCTCCACTTACCTTTATTACAGTCTTCATTAGATGGTATTTTAATTGTACAGGTATTCATCTCTTTTCCCACTGGAGTATAAACCCCTGAAGTAAAGGATCTCATTTGCAAGCAGCTATGCTTCTTCAAGGCATAACCTTGCACGGTTTTCTCCCGCCCTCTGCTTACTGACTGCATCTCCCAGGACACGTCAGCCTGATTTTCATTCTGGGGAGCTCGCAGCCTGTCTTCTTTGCTTCCTCCTCTCCAGACGGCACACAGCCTCCGTCCGTCGGCTGTGGGAGGCCCACTTCCAACCATCTTAAACAGTCACCCCAGCGTGTGTGGGATCGTAGTTGAGTTTGGTGTTTGTTTTCACCCATTGCTCGCTTCTGCCCACTGAGCACATTGAATCACATAGAAACACCTGACCGTATCCAATTACCTCGTTCTTTTTTCTCTGTAAAATCACCAGAGCGGTTCCTTTGGCATGCAGAACATGAGCAGAGCAGGCACACCACTGTTGAGTGCCTCTATGATTTGGGAAAACCACCCAGCTAATTCGAGGCTGCCTTCTGATTCCTTGTCCAGGTCACAGCCATCAGATTAGAGCAANTTCTTGTCTGGAGAATCCCCTGGACAGAGGAGCCTGCCGGGCCACAGTCCCAGAGACTCGGCTGAAGTGACTTAGCATAGCAGCACGCCCTATTGGATAGCTGCTATTATCCATTTTTGTGATCATTATTGTATGAGTGAATGGAGGCTCCACTGTTTTCATACCTCAATCTCTCTTAGTTGGGTCTCCTGTTTATTCCCACAATGCTCTCCACTTACCTTTATTACAGTCTTCATTAGATGGTATTTTAATTGTACAGGTATTCATCTCTTTTCCCACTGGAGTATAAACCCCTGAAGTAAAGGATCTCATTTGCAAGCAGCTATGCTTCTTCAAGGCATAACCTTGCACGGTTTTCTCCCGCCCTCTGCTTACTGACTGCATCTCCCAGGACACGTCAGCCTGATTTTCATTCTGGGGAGCTCGCAGCCTGTCTTCTTTGCTTCCTCCTCTCCAGACGGCACACAGCCTCCGTCCGTCGGCTGTGGGAGGCCCACTTCCAACCATCTTAAACAGTCACCCCAGCGTGTGTGGGATCGTAGTTGAGTTTGGTGTTTGTTTTCACCCATTGCTCGCTTCTGCCCACTGAGCACATTGAATCACATAGAAACACCTGACCGTATCCAATTACCTCGTTCTTTTTTCTCTGTAAAATCACCAGAGCGGTTCCTTTGGCATGCAGAACATGAGCAGAGCAGGCACACCACTGTTGAGTGCCTCTATGATTTGGGAAAACCACCCAGCTAATTCGAGGCTGCCTTCTGATTCCTTGTCCAGGTCACAGCCATCAGATTAGAGCAATTAACTGCTAATTAGGAGCCTGAATGAGAAAATTAATTCGGGGGACGTAATCATCTTCCTCCCTCCAGGAAACCGACACACGTGCATGAGCACTGAGGGAAGTTCTGAAATATCTGCTAGTATAACAAAAAGCAGCAGTCTTGAGACGGAGTGCTTGGCTAAATTAACTGATTACGAACCCAAAGCCTGTAGTTATCAGAGACCCAATCAATTCCTTTAACGTGACTGGGACATTATAAGCATGCCTTCCTTTCTTACTTTGAATGTGATCAAATTAAAAAACAAATACAAGGGGGAGGAAGTGGAGACAATGATTGGATTCTTCAGAGGACATTTCCCACATAATTCCCTATTTTGTGTTTGTCATATCAACCAGAAGGATTTGCTTTAAGTTCTAGCACTATGAAAAGCCTCACCTGTTTAGAATATTTCTTCACTTGTTTTTTTTTTTTTTTTTTCCCCTCCAGGATGCTTCCTGATTTAAGAGAAATCCTACTCCAAAATCACTGTGGACAGGTGACTGCAGCCATGAAATTAAAAGATGCTCCTTGGATGAAAGCTATGACAAACCTAGACAGCATATCTGAAAGGCAGAGACATCTCTTTGCCAACAAAGGTCTGTATAGTCAAAGCCATGGCTTTTTCAGTCATGTACGGATGAGAAAGTTGGATCATAAAGAAGAGTGAACACTGAAGATTGATGCTTCTGAACTGTGGTGCTGGAGAGGACTCTTGAGAGTCCCTTGGACTGCAAGGAGCTGAAATCAGTCAATCCTAAAGGAATCCTGAATACTCATTGGAAGGACCAATGCTGAAGCTCCAATACTTTGGCCACCTGATGCGAAGAGCCAACTCATTGGAAAAGACCCTGATGTTGGGAAAGACTGAAGGCAGGAGGAGAAGGAGGGCAACAGAGGAGAGATGGTTGGACGGCATAATTGACACAATGGACACGAATTGGAGCAAACTCTGGGAGATAGCAAAGGACAGGGGAGCCTGGCATGCTGCAGTCCCTAGCGCCACAGAGTCGGACACGACTGAGCGACTGAACACCAACACCTCCTTCACTGTTCTTTGTGCCTTTTGGATTATATTCGCTATGACTTCTTCTTCCCTCCTAGCAAAGGGCCCATGATTTTCCCTGCCATTCCCTCCATGCACACCCTCCTTTTAGGAGTTCATTTGCCACCACATTGAACTTGACCAGCTTGAACATCACCATGACTTAGAAATGTCTCTGACTTCAAACCTCCCTTCTTTTCTTCCACTGAGCTTCAGTTGAACAGGTCCAGGACTTTTTCCATCCTAATATCTCAGTAGCTGAGTGAAGTGTGTCTGAAATGAAACTCTCTTTCCTAAGAAAACACTTCTCCTAATTGTTATGCTTCCCCTTATTTACATTGCCCTTCTATGTCTCCAGGCTTGAATCTACTGGGAGTTCTTTCTTCCTACCTTGCTCCAGACCCTCATAGGTCACTAAGTACTAAGTTTTTTTTTTTTTTTTTCAATTTCCAACATTATTAGTTTTTCAGTTTCACATATATTGTCATGTCCCTTCTCTGATCTCCACATCTTGTAAGACTTCATCTTCCTTTCCCAGTCCAAATCATAATTGGGGGACCACCTAGAAAACCAACCTCTTTACTGTGCATCAGTGAAATCTTCTCTTCCTCAAATCTTTCAGATTCCTCAGCCATAAGGAAGTTAGTTCATATTCTAAACTCTTTTTTCCTCATTAGGCTCACTTCAGAATTTAAAGCACAAACTACCATTTCCGTGAGACTCGTGTGTTCTCTAGCAATAAAAGATCTCTGTAAAATTTTAAGAATTTGCAGGAACTTAAAATATTATATAAAACTATGGTGAAGGACTAATTTTTGGAATGGACATATGAAAGTCCTTATAGACATCAATAGCTTCCTCGGATGGAAAAAGAGAGACTATATTAAATGAAGAAAATGTAAATGATACATATCAAAATAATGACAAAACTTTAAAGAGTTATCATCTTTGATCATCAGATAATTTTCATAAGCTTCCTACCTCAATGCTTCAATGAACTGCATTACTATGTTAGTTTTATTACAAACAAAACATCTTTTGAGGCTGCCCTCCACTGCTTTTGGCCTTTAGCCAGATGTGAAATGTCATTCTGATTTTATGAATCTTACATTCCGTCTCCTGAGCTCCACCCACTCTTATAACTGTCTTAGTTTCCTCTCTAAATAAAGGTCTAATTCTAGCATTTTCCTTTTGTTCTCCTTTCTGTGTCTACTCAGTTGCTCAACCCCACGGACTGTAGCCTGTCAGCCTCCTCTGTTCATGGGGTTGTGCAGGCAAAAATCCTGGAGTGGGCTGCCATTTTGTTTTTCTTTAATTTTCCCCAAATCTCATTTTTACAGAGCTTTGCTTATTTATCAATTTTACAATAATTTTCCTTCACTGACTTCTAACTACTCTACCTCTCTTTTTCTCAATTTGCAATCCAGGAGTTGACTTCTTTTTCTAATAATAACCAATAGCTATTACCACTATAATCGTATGGGAACCAATCTGCTTCTAATTCCTAGAAAGTATCTTCAACTACAGTAGAGTGAGGGAAACTGGAATATGGGTAGTGTTATTGGCCAAATTTGTTTTCTTTAAATACATACCTATATTCACTCCAAAATTAAGTGAAAATTCACCTGTAAGATATGAAATACCTAAACTCCATAAGTTAGCTGTATTTCCTGGATTTCGGTGTGCCTTACTTTTGGGAAAGTGTTGAAAGGCTTCCTCCTGAGTCCTATACACCATCGAGATGTTGGTTAAATAGTTTGGGGGCTTATGGTTGGGAATAAATATCTTAAATAAGGATCCCAAAGTGATTTTGTGGTAACTTCACCTTGGATAGTGTTATGATAAACTTAGATAAAGGATTAGAGGACAGTTAATTGTACATCTTCAGAGTATCAGTACTTTGTGGTATCTGTTTTCATTATAACAACTAGAATGTGAGTTCGATACTGATATTCGTGCCAGAGGACTCTTTACATTTGAAAACACTTGCTACTTTTTCTTCTGCTCAGACACTAAGCCAAATGAAGGGAAGGTTTGACAGTGTTGATCGAAAGCATTTGCTGGGACAGGTATGCAGGCGGCTCTTCCTGAGGGTGGCTATGAAGGAGCCCTGTGTGTGCAAGCAACTCCTGGGCTCCATCTCTGGCCCTTTCGCTTTCTATCTGGGTGGTCTTTGATGAATACATTTCTCAAATCTTGCTTCCCCTATGAGTATAGTATGGGCATGTCATCCCTTCACTTCAGAGGGTTGCTGTAAGCATTAAGTGAGAAGGTGATACAAAGTGCTATGAGCAGGAAATACACATTTGACATTCATATTTTGAAATGAGAAGCATTGTGAGATTTAGTATAGTATATGAGACCCTTTGGCCTTAAGTGAAGTTGCTCAGTCGTGTCCAACTCTTTGCAGTCAATGGACTGTAGCCTACCAGGCTCCTCCATCCATGGAATTTTCCAGGCAAGAGTACAGGAGCTGACAATTTTACTCTCCTCTTTTCCTACAACCCCTACCTTCACCACCTGTAAATTATAATTTTTGTAAGTTCAGGAATCTCATATTACTCCTTGGGAACTGTACAATATTTAATGGTCTGTAGAGAATAGTGGTTCAATAAATGTTTCAAGTGAGTGATATTTACAAGCCCATCTACTCTTCAGTAATTATCTTCTTGCTAATATTATTATATCTTCAACTCCTTTCTTTTACCAGAAAGAGGATTTTTATTGGTGTGTCCATCAAGACCTTCTGCAGTAGCTCAAAGACAGTAGAATAGCAGATTTCTAGAAGCCAGTATCTACTCAAGAGTTACCTTACTAGCATCCTTAGTTCAGTAGTGTCTGACTCTTGGTGACCCCATGGACTGCAGCACGCCAGGCTTCCCTGTCTATCACCAACTCCCAGAGCTTGCTCAAACTCACGTCCATCAAGTTGGTGATGCCATCCAACCATCTCATTCTCTGTCACCCCCTTCTCCTCCTGCCTTCAATCTTTCCCAGCATCAGGGTCTTTTCCAATGAGTCAGTTCTTCGCATCAGGTGGCCAAAATATTGGAGCTTCAGCTTTAGTATCAGTCCTTCCAGTGAATACTACCCTCTTACCTGATCTATTAGTATTAAAATGAACACTTTCATGGTCAATTTCAAGTTTATAAATGTTCACTGAAACCTACAGTATAAAAAGGTCCTACAGATTTAGGATTTATGAACATTAAGGGCATGAGGCCACTGAGTCCAGTTCATCCATTTGGAAAGTAAAGTTCTCTGGATGTCAAATGAGAAGCTAGATGTGTTATATATGTTGGCATTTAAAATAAAAATGAACACAGCATTGCCTTTTCCTAGAGAATGAGTATAATGAATTATAGCAGCTGATAAAGGTAAATAGAAGATATTATTGAAGCCTCATTTAGCTTTTATTTGTGACAAATGAGAAAGCAAATTGTAAATCAAAATGGGTACAGTCAAAAGATCTATAATTCTCACAGGGAATATTAAACCAAAAGTCATCTTACTTAATAATACAGAGTCTAAGAAGAATTCAGGTAGAATAAGTAAAAAGAAAAGAAACACAGAATTAGGGAAGGTGATAAAAAGATGACCATTTATAATGAACTATTTTCTTATGTCTGATGAAACCCTTAGATCAGAGGTAAAGAGCCCCGATTCAAACCTAGATACCCTTTCGATCGCTGAAATAATAGGAAATAAAGCAAAGCAGTTTCTGGTACCAAATGACAGCTTTTCATTTCAGTGTCACTTGGGTTGACAATTGATATACAGGACACATGTCACAACTCATCACTGCCTATCATAAAGATAGGCACCTTGGAAGTTTCCAGCAAAAACTGAAAACTCTGAGCAGCACAGTGAAGTCTTATTTCATGAGGAGAACTAAGATCATTTTTGTGAAGGAAAAAAAAAATTAAAGAAAATATTATTGCTTTCTGCCCCAGACTGCCACTGCAAGAGGGCTATCAAAAATCAGGCTTGCTATTAGTCATAAATCCAACATCATGAAACAAAGTCTTTGCATACATATTTTCTTTTTTCCCCTTACATTTTTCTCTTTCCTTAACCAATTGAACCCACATTTAAAAATCAGGAGGACTTACATAAAATTGAGATTTCTAGCCTTCTCTTGAAAAGGGGCTTCCCTAGTGGTTCAGATGGTAAAGAAACTCCCTGCAATGTTAGATTCTTGGGTTGCGAAGATCCCCGGGAGAAGGAAATGGCAACTCACTCCAGTATTCTTGCCTGGGAAATTCTATGGACACAGGAGCCTGGTGGGCTACAGTTTATGGAGTTACAAAGAGTTAGACATGACTGAGCGTGCACACACACTCACTGCTTTGAAAACAAATGATACTCTGTTTCTTTAATTTTTAAATTTATGACCTGAAAGAAAATGAAAGTTATCAACCTTAGGGATACACTAAAACAATTGTTATGAATTGCTACAGAGACACAAGACAGCTTGTGTGTTCAAATTCAATAAAAACAGGGATGCTTAGTCAGTACAGTCTTTATAAAAGCAATATTACCCTTTCATTGTCTTAAAGTTATTTCAAAAAGTCAGTTTTTTTTATCCAGAGACAGAAAACTATAAGGAAAGTATGGATTAAGAAAATGCACATGGTCATCAGCAGACGGTAGAGCTTCCCTGGTGGCTCAGTGGTAAACAGTCCATCTCTCAACACAGGAGACATGGGTTCAATCCCTGGGTCGGGAAGATCCCCTGGAGAAGGAAATGGCAACCCACTTCAGTATTCTTGCCTGGAGAATCCCATGGACAGAAGAGCCTGGCGGGCTATAGTACATGGGGTTGCAAAAAAGTTGGGCACACCTTAGTGACTAAACAACACAAAGTCAGTAGACAGTAAGATTTTTTTTTTTTTTTAAATTAGGGAAGTATTTCCTAAAGGCATTTTCTGTCCTTAGATACACGCTAGTCCAAAAATTTTTCCCTGTTATCTCCTCTCAGTGCTTTAGAAGGATTTTATTTTATCTATCTATCTATCTATTCATTTTCAGATTTGATTAAGGACATCTGCTGCATGGTCATGCAAAACAATAAAACAAAACTTAACTCAAGTGTCTATTTTTTTCTAGTGGAAGTAAATAAACAAATCTGATCTCCATATACCTTACACATTTCCCCTAGAGTACTAATAAAGATAAATGTATTAAGAGCATGTAGTGGGCCATTTAATTCCACACAAATACTTTGCTGTGATGCAAATCCAACAAATAAGGAGGGAAGGATTAGTTTTTAAATTAAGGGTGAATGTTCTAGAAAAGCTTGGGGTAACTTTCTGGTTTTTATCTCAGCCTCTGATCTGAAAAATATCCTATGATAAAATAATTTGACCTTAGAATAATTATTATGTTGATTCATAGGCAGCTGATTTTATTGAAATTGTAACTCATATGTCAAATTGTCCAGAAAATAATAGGTAAGAAAAAGAAATATAGACTGAAGTTTGAATAATACTATTCCACATCTCAGATGTCTAATTGGTCTTTGGGGGAGGAAATGGTGATTAAAACTGAATATGCCATGATCAACTGATGAGAAATTATGACGTCTTAATTTTTTTTCAAAGACATAACTGTTTTTCTCTCATCCAGGTCCTCACAATTATGCTTCAAAACAAATCAGAAATACAGAAGACTTCTCACACTCTCATACTAAAAGAATCTTGAGATAAAATAGAAAAAAATGTGACAAAGCATTTCTTACTGAAGTTTCTTATAAGAAGTCATGGCATTCTTATATGGACACAAGAATATATATCTTATATATCTTTCTTTTTTCTCTTTAAACTTTTTTTTCATTTGTCATTGATAGATTTAAAACTATTCCTAAAGATTACATTTTGGTAAATTGAGCTACCATATTAGACATGAACATTACATCATATAGTTTAATACTTTGATCTCTAAAAACTTAAAGAGGTATCATATATTTGGCCTACAAAAACATAGCAGATGTATTTTTCAATCTTATATTATCAAATATAATGGAAAAAATGAAAACACTCATGAAATATTAAACTGTTTATGTTTTAACCATGGGAAACTAAATT
>SJYQ01104626.1:100217-148332 GCA_006410935.1 Redunca redunca
CATTGCAATAAGAAATTTAGTTAAGATTCCTTAATAAAATATAAAAAAATTATGCTTCTATCCCAAATCTAGAGTATGAGAAATCAGCTTTTGCTAGCAGAACCAGAACAAGCTATTAGTAATACATACGGTTGGAGGCTGCAATTTCACCTCACTCTTGTTGAAAGGCATTACAACACCAAACAGCTTTTATTATCTGGGAATACCTACTGGTAGAGTGGTCTCCAAATAGATAAGATATTAAGCTAACTTGTCTTTTTAGAAATTTTTTCCAGCTAAAGGCTTTGAATATATATTGGATGAAGGTAGTGATATTTGGACATCAAATAGAAAAATCCAAAGCTTATGTTATTTTTCAATACTTTACAATTAATGTAAGGAAAACATGCTCATAAAATATAGAAATTTAGTGCATGATGTAATTTACAATTTCTTCTTTTCCTATATTATGCGAAAACTATATTTTGGTCCTTACTACAATTCTGAGATAAGAATTCTATGAATTCATCTTACACTCTTTCATTCTAATTAATTACCAGAAAGTAGACAAAATTTGAGAGTAAGCTTTAAAGCCCTCTGGAGTCCCTGACTTCTGATAGATTGAAGAACTGATACAGTGCTATTTCACATGCCTATATGTCCTATATTAAAAGTGTGACAGTGATGCCTATATTTTCAAAATCCAGGCAAATCTTTTCACTTATTGTATATGTTGTACAGTGAAACAATATGTCACAATGAATTAATGAAAGTGTGCATAGAGAAATACTTTACATAGAAAAAAGAGCTCAGTTTAGGTTCCAGGATTTTATTTCTGTTTTCAGAAAACATGATTAAAAATACTTAACCATCTAGCTTTTTACCATGACCACTAACCACCATAGCAGTCATTAGTTTCATGTCATATCTGTGATTGTCACCATGCACGCACCTGGCTGTCCCAGGTGCAGGCTCTGAAGAGCTTATCATAAAATCTAAAAATAGTAAAAACTCATGATAGTGAAGAAAGGACTTCATATTTCTTCTCTAATTCACAATTTATCAATTATTCTACAAATGAGTGCAGAGGGCTGTTACCAGCTGAGATGACTGGTGACATCTCTGGTGATGACCTAAACTAGCAAAGTCAAACAGGTAAGGGGACTTACAGCAAACCGGTGACAGCTGAAAACAATTTTGCTCTCTGGATCTAGGGTAAAATTTTCATTCAAGATGCATGATAGACAAGGATTTTAATACAACAGAGAATGAAAAGTTCATCCTGAGTCCTAAGCCTCTTGAACTAACTGAGATTAACTCTTGGCTAAATGGGGCATGGTGTTAGCTGTTGATCTTACAAACAGGGCCAGCTATCTAATAAACACATTCACTCCTCACAGCAATCCTATTAAGATGTTTTCATTATGAGCCATGCTTTGTAGAGGAAGAAACTCCCTAAGGCAACACAGCTAGCCAGTGAATTGGCAGAGTCTGTATGTGAATCAAGAGTCTGACCTCTGAGCTATTTAGATGGCAAGCTTCTTGAAAACTGAATCTACACCTCAATCATTTTGGTATTCCCTATGAACTTCCCTGGTAGCTCAGATGGTAAAGTGTCTGCCCACAATTGTGGAGGCCTGGGTTCGATCCCTGGGTCAGGAAGATCCCTTGGAGAAGGAAATGGCAACCCACTTCAGGACTCTTGCCTGGAAAATCCCATGGACGGAGGAGCCCGGTGGGCTACAGTCCATGGAGTCACAAAGAATCGGACACAACTGAGCGACTTTACGTTCACCTTCATGGTATTTGTGGGCTTTCCAGGTAGTGCTAGTGGTAAAGAACCCACCCACCAATGCAGGAGACATAAGAGATGTGGGTAGGATCCCTGGGGTGGGTACATCCTCTGTAGGAGGGAATGGCAACCCACTCGAGTATTCTTGCCTAGAGAATCCCATGGACAGAGGAGCCTGGTGGGCTACGGCCCATAGGGTTGCACAGAGTCGGATACGACTGAAGCAACTTAGCATGCACACATGCATGGTATGTATACACAACTGTACTAGGGCATGATTTTTAAACTCCCACTTCATTATTACTTTCCTAATGTACATATTATAACAATCACAGCTCTGTCCTTCCCAAAATTCATTGCAAGTGAACAACACCATAATTCACTTTACATGCATTAAAGTGAATAATAATAACAACAATGCAGTAATAAATGCGGTTCCTAGCATCCGGTAGAGCAGGCTTCCTGGCCTACCTATGACCCGAACGACGGCATCACTCCTGCAGGGCCATGAATCTCTTACTCACCCAGGCCAGACCCTTGTCTCCTTGGTGGGCAGCCACAGGACTTCAGCCCTCCGCCTTCCTGGCTCTAATCATCTCTGCTTACAGCTTCCTCCTCACATTCCACTCACGTAACTCCTCTGGCATTATGGATATCACTAACCAACACCTAAGGGGGCTCTTTTTTATCAGGCTGGTTCACAGTCCATTCATACAGACAAAGATGCTTATTTTATAGTTTCCAAAATATCTTGTATTTTTTTTTAAAGAAATCTCTGAATCTTGTATTTTTTATGATGAGGTAACAAAGGGCAAATTTGGAAGAGCCTGGACCATCTCAGTGTGATTGTGGGCATGACACAACTTCTATAAGCCTCCCTTTTGCACCCCTAAAATGAAAGGATTGGCCTAAATATTTAAGATCTTATCTTTTAGATCTAAAGTTTGAAGGTTTCTAAGAAGTAATTCTGTTACTGTTTGAATTATCCAGTGAAAGATGAACAAATAAACTTGTTATTTAATTTCCTAAATTGAAAGATGATAGCATGTTATTAGATCTGGTACCAGGGGATTTATCACCAACTGGTTACATGACTGCTAAACCACTTCAGTTCTACTGAAGTTCCCTCATCTACACTAAAAGTGATTGAAAAATACTTGACTTCCCCAGTTGGATTGCTCTCTGGAAAGTACATAATAGAATTATTTAACAGTGTTACATGACTGGAAACTCTGTATACTATTACTCAAATCATCATCAGTTAATTGGTAAGTTTTAGATCTTGGAGAGTTCCTAGGGAAGATGCTTTTACTCCTAAGAAGAGAGTGAACAGGATCCAGAAGCTTTGCAAACTAAAATAGGCAGGCATATACCTTTATTTTCATGAGTCTTTTACTGAACTTTCACATTTTCTTCCACTGTGCACATAAGCAGCAAGCCACAATGGTATTCTCAATACCTAACATTTTGTTATTTATAGAAAGTAGAGGTATTTTCATTTGATAATTAGTTGCAGAGACCTCAAAATATTTATGCTCATCACTATTTAGATTTGCCACTAGATCTCACTTAATATGTTCATTAAAAATCTACATCATTATATCATTTTTTTATATTTTGAAAAAGTGCATTTCAATGTAATTGCTTTCCTTAGCCATCATTTTGTGCATTTCAAAATGCTTTTTTCAGAAGAGGCCTAAAGGATTGAACAGACTGCCAAAGGGGAGAAGTCCATGGGAAAACATTTCTAGTTTGCAGGTGAAGAAAGATGCAATACCAATCTCATCACAGTACTCACAGGCAGCAGCCAGACCTCCACCCGCACTGGACCTCCTGGATGTCAGATTTGTGTTCTTCCTCCCACCCATGCCTTCCCTCTAAGTCACCATTACCATATCTTTGATTTCTGAACCTTAAACACTATTTGGTCAGAAAAAGAAAAAAGAAAATTCAGATCGACTCTGTATAAAGTCTTCTAGAAACTGATATATTTAAGATTAAGATAGGAAAGAATATAGAAAAGAATGTATATATAGGTATAACTGAGTCACTTTGCTATAGGGTGGGAGTTAATACAACATTGTAAATCATCTATGTTTCAATAAAATTTTAAAAAATTTTATTGGTACATAAATGAAAATTTTTATTGATAAAAATTTTATCAATGAAAAATAAACAAAATTAAAAGTTTCGTGTATTTGAGTTACATTACCTCTAATGGAAAGTGTACACAGGTAAGCAGCTCCTTTAGAATACTATCCTCAGAGATGCTTGCTTGTTCCTAAAACAATCTTGACAACTGGGCTTTGATGAAGAATCAGAGGAACTAAGATGATGGTTGGGTTTAATCTAAATGGCCTCTGAGAGCAGTACCAGGCAACAACCTACATTTTAAAGGTCAAAGGACCTAAACACCAACACAGCTACAGAATTTAATCATCAAACAGGTCTTTTCCATATCGTAAACCATTGGATGATAGGATGAGCATTTCTGCTTATTTGTAATGGAAGTCAAGCAACCCTTACAAGCCAAAAAGGTGGAGAGACAGCTAAACACTTCCTCTCAAAGCATGGTCCAGACCAGAAGCACAGGCATCACCTGGGAGCTGGTAAATGCAGAAACTCTGGTCCCAACCATGACCTAGAACTGCATTTTAGCAAGATTCCCAGGTGACTTGTGTGCACATTAAAGTTTAAGAAACACTGTCCAAAGAAGGGGAAGCTGAAAAATGTGTAAAATGGACCTATACAAAAGCGTAGTTTTGAGGATTTTAAAAAGTATGTCTCCATCATTTTTTACATATTAAAGCAGAATTTATATTTTTTGCTGTTTAGTCGCTAAGCTGTATCTGACTCTTTGCAACCCCATGGGCTGTAGCCCACCAGGCTCCTCTTTCCATGGGAATACTGGGGTGGGTTGCCATTTCCTCTTCCTGACCCAGGGATCAAGCCTGCATTTCCTGCATTGGCAGGTGGATTCTTTACCACTGAGCCACCAGAATTTATATGCCATAAAATTTACCCATTAAGAGTGCAATTCAATGAATTTTAGTAAATGTAAACAATCATGCATTCATAACCATGACTGAAGATTTAAAACATTTCCAGCATCCTTGTAAGTTCCTCAGGTCTTTTACAATCTATCCTTTCTTTCACCTTTGCTCCTAGAAAACTATTTATCTGCTGTGGGAGGCTATGGTTTTATCTTTAGAAAAATCTCATATAAATGCAGCCATATGTTATTTAGGGGATTTTTTGGTCTGACTTCTTTCACTTAGCATGGCGTTTTTGAGATTGACCTAAGGGAATCAGTATTATGCTTCTCTTTATTGTTGAATAACATTCCCTTGTCTGGATGCATAGTACTTTGTTCATCCATTTACCAGTTGCTGGATATTTGTGTTTTTTGTTTTTTTCCAGTTTTGGACTTACTCTGAATAATAATACAATAAACCTTTGCAGATAAGTCTTCGTGTCTCCAAAGAAGTTTTGATAACTGTCAGTCAACAACATGAAGTATAAATAATGAGCAAGTAAAAAAGTAAGCAAATTTATTAGTCTCCTAGACAGTTATTCGTATAATAATCATTTGTACCAACAAAGTGGGCATTTCTGAATGTGGGGAGAGAGCCCAGGATGTCAAGTGGAGGAAAGAATGGAGATGCTGTAAACTAGAGGAAGACTGACTTCCCTACTAGCTCTCAATACTGAATTTGAGCTGGTGGAAAGCAGGCAAAAATAGGAGTCTACATCAAGTAACGATGTTTATGGGAAAGTCCAGTAATAACATTGTTGTGGCAAGAAGGTGACAGGGTACAGTAAATTGTTAAGTGCGAGAAACACACGGCAGAGGTTTGTGAAAGGCAGTTGAGGAAAGGTACTCAGGAGTTCATTTTAAGATGAAACGTTGGTTTATGAAGTGTGTCCAAGTCTCAGACCTTTGAAGAAGGCTCACTGACTGAACAAATGGCACCCAGAGGGCTAATCATAGACAATGTCCATCAGCTCCTAGACGCCCACCTGGAATTCTTTTGTGATGCTGCAGCTACCAGGGCTGTGAGGCTGCCCTTAACCTTATATTTTAAGAAGCACTCGAGACAAGGGAAGAGAGATTGAAGACACTTTGGCAAAAGCAGATGAATGAAACCAAATGAGGGCCATCGCATCGTTAATTCTGCCCTCCCCCCGAACAACTGACTTAAAAATGCTGTGTTTGCAGGAAGCTCACCCAAGATGCTATGCATGGAAGCTGGAGGAGGAGGAGGATGTAACCACTGGGGTAACATTCCCTTATGTAGATGTCCCCAAAGCATTTTTCCAAGAAAAAACTAGGTGTGAGCTAGATGTGAAGTGCTAGTCACTCACTCGTGTCTGACTCTGCAACCCCACGGCCTGTAGCCCACCAGGCTCGTCTGTCCATGGAATTCTCCAGGCAAGAATACTGGAATGGGTTGCCATTCCTTTCTCCAGGGGATATTCCCGACCCAGGGATCAAACCTGGGTCTCCTGCATTGCCAGCGGATTCTTTACTTTATCTGAGTCATGATGGGATGAAAAGTTTTCACGTACCTGAGTATGCAGAAGTCAAGGATGGTTTGAGAGGGAAATAAGGAGAGGAACATGGACAGGTGGGTGAGGGGTTATTAGCAAGAGCAGGGATGAGCTCTCTTAACTTTTTAGGTTTAAAAGTTTTGTTCAATATTTAATGTCTTTGACTTTTGGAACTTCTTGCTCTCACACTTGTACATAGCATAACAAAAGAAAGGGATTAAAAATCTACCTATAAGTGATATGAATACAATTGTCTAACAAATAACACAATATCAATTTATTCCCTTATATATAATTACCTGGGTCACCATTTTGATATGTCATAAATAAAGGCAAAATTATGTAAAATGCTATAGCTACAGAGATTCAAAATAATTACTGAGCATAGATGATACTTTAGTTTGCCTGGATTGATTTTTACATATTTTAATAGAGAAAAATATGCTATTTTTTGTACTTGATTAACCTTCTTATGCCCTCAAGCATATGTTCTATTCTATTGTACAGATGTCTCATTGCAAAACTCTTTTGGTTCAAACAGAGAAATCCCACATACTATTTATAATATTTATTTTCATTAGAAAATAAAAGTCATGCATTCACATATAGAAAATATGCTTTAAAATTATCTTTATTTCTGCAATGTAAAGCTAATCACTGCTAACAATGGGAAATCTTTCTTTATTGCTATGTGAAGTATAATCATTATTTTGCTAAGCTCAATTTCTTTATCAATTCTGACTAAATGGGCAGGTTTCAAAAACTGTGTAAAATAATTTTATTTTCTTTCAAAGAAGCATGTTTAAGGTCACATTGTTGCACCTGCTCTTTTTTCTCATCTTTAAAGAATTTTGTAAGAGGAAGAACAGAGCTTTCTTGCTCAGTTATTCTAAGAACTCAAGTGGTTATTTCCAAACAGGTACATGAATTAACCTACAGTTATAATCTCAGGATCACAGGCCTTCTTTTCTCAATGGGCATCTGGAGTTCTGGCAATGTTCAGGCCACACTCACTTTATTTAATAATCACGTTTTTACCCGCTCTCTCCCCCTCACTTCATCTTTCTGGTTCCATCCTTTAATCAGTGGATATGAAGTTTTTCTTTCAATTAATGGAATTAGCAAAAGAAGCTTTGAAGTGTCTGACACATAAATTAAAGAAAAAAACAACAAATAAATCTGAAATACAAAATTTTCTCTAAAATGTAAACACTGATTAATTCTTTGGGACTTTTCTATGCTTAAAAAATGATACTTTATTCAGAAGAGCAAGGCAGAGACAAGCTATGCTCTTTCCTTCTGTCCATTATGGCCTCAGGCACACAATTTCCTCATTATGCATGCTATTACTTGGTTTGGCAGTGTCTTCTTTGAAGAAACACTTAATCTCTTATTTTTCATTTGAATTTATTTTTTCCCCCTCTTACTAGCAAGGAACTGAAGAAATAAGAGGTTAAGTTTGTCCTCTGAAGTTCTGAGAAAGATGCTCTATTGAGTTGCATCCCTTGCCTTTCTTCCTATAAACTTAACCAGGACCTGGATGCCATCAGGACCCAGCTGTGGCATCAGCATGAGTTGATGTAAAATAGAGAAAATAGTAAAATTTACCAGCGAACATGATAGTCTGAGAAACGTCTCTACTCTCTGGTCTCATAGAGGACTGTTGTGTGTGTGCTTGCTAAGTTGCTTCAGTCTTGTCTGACTCTTTGCAACTCCATGGACTGTAGCTTGCAAGGCTCCTCTGTCCATGGGATTCTCCAGGCAAGAATACTGGAGTGGGTTGCCATGCCCTCCTTCAGGGGATCCTCTCCTACCTAGGGATTGAACCCATGTCTCTTATGTCTCCTGCATTGGCCGGCAAGTTCTTTACCACGAGCGCCACCTGGGAAGCCCAGAGGGCTGTTAGCAAACATAATAATCTGAGAAATAGCTTTACTCTTTGGTCTCATAGAGGACTGCCAGCTGTGGTCTTGGTGATCAAAGCAACACAAAGGAGAAAACCAGAGACTGTAAGAAATCGTAGTGACTCTGCACAGAGGTCTAGGACACAGATAATCCAAGCAAAGAGCAGATCATCCTCATCATTCTTCACTCACTTGCCCATTCAATCCCTCAGCCAAGATGCATTTACTGAGTGCCTATTATCCATTAGGAACTGAAGGCTCTCAGAAAATCAAGGTGACTAAGACGTGAACCCTGACTTCAAGATGCTCTCGTTTTCAGCTTCTGACCAAAGCCTTTGTCTTAGGAAAAAATATCCACTGACATATGAAACCTTCAAAAGCTCAATGAAGCCTGAATCCACTAAGAATATTCTGTGTCAGACGGTCAGCAGTGAAAGATTAGTTTTTGCCTCTTTTGTTATTTTCTTAAAACTTCTTTAGATGGAAATATTCCTGGACCAAACCCAAATGCTGCAATTGTGATAAAGAAATCATTCCCAAGCAAACTATGTATTTCTCCATCAGCTCTGGAGCCTCCAAAGGCCTTGAGCTTGAGCTTGGATGCCTGCCCAAGCGGCTCCTCCATCTGCTGTCCAGGGTATTTTGGATAATACACTCGACCCTCGTTTTTTTGTTAATCCTCCAGCTTTCTTATAATGGTGAAAGACCACAGAAAAAGATATATATGTATGTCATGTGTCAACTTGAGCAAGACTGTCATGATGGGGGAGTCCCTGTCACAGCCACAACATCCATTGAAATCCTCTTGGCTTCTTTTGAGGATCAAAGCTGTATTCTTAAGTGTTTGGATGGTGGGGAGAGTCTTATCAGTATTTATGAAGAGATATCTTAGGCAGAATTGCAATGTACCAATAATATTTCCCAACAAATTATATTTCTAACCATTCTGGAACAGCTTATAAGCTAAAACAGAATAACACAACTTAATTTGAAGAACAAATATCTATTTTACCAAAGAAAGCACAACATCAACCCCCAAAATATAGTTATTCGTGTAGAGCTAAGCCTACCTGATTTGTTTTTACTTAAAAGATTTCCACTCTAACTGTCTGTCCCAATCTCGGCTTGTCTAGGCATTGCCCATCTGTTACTCCAAGTTACAGGAATGGGAAACCTCTTTATCCTTTCTTCAGTCACTTCCTGTAAAGCCTGTTTTCCAGGTCATCTTGAGTTGTTGCTGTTGTCTGGTTGCTCAGCTGTGTTTGACTCTGCGAGCCCACGGACTAGAGCCCACCAGGCTCCTCTGTCCATGGGATTTCCCAGGCAAGAATACTGGAGTGGGTTGCCATTTCCTTCTCCAGGGGATCTTCCCAACCCAGGGATCGAACCCACATCTCTTGTGTCTCCTGCATCACAGCTGGGTCCTTTACCACTGAGACACCTGGGAAACTCCTTCGTCTTGAGTAGACATCAATAAAAACACAACAAAACCATGATAGAGACCATTTGTTGTGCATGTACCTTCTGCCAAGTGCTTTGTACCCATTTAAGCACTTTACACTACTTTCTTTTATTCCCCATAAAATTAAAAGACGCTTACTCCTTGGAAGAAAAGGTATGAGCAACCTAGATAGCATATTCAAAAGCAGAGACATTACTCTGCCGACTAAGGTCCGTCTAGTCAAGGCTATGGTTTTTCCAGTAGTCATGTATGGATGTGAGAGTTGGACTGTGAAGAAGGCTGAGCACCGAAGAATTGATGCTTTTGAACTGTGGTGTTGGAGAAGACTCTTGAGAGTCCCTTGGACTGCAAGGAGATCCAACCAGTCCATTCTAAAGGAGATCAGCCCTGGAATTTCTTTGGAAGGAATGATGCTAAAGCTGAAACTCCAGTACTTTGGCCACCTGATGCAAAGAGTTGACTCATTGGAACAGACTTTGATGCTGGAAGGGATTGGGGGCAGGAAGAGAAGGGGACGACAGAGGATGAGATGGCTGGATTGCATCACGGTCTCGATGGATGTGAGTCTGAGTGAACTCCGGGAGTTGGTGATGGACAGGGAGGCCTGGCGTGCTGCGATTCATGGGGTCGCAAAGAGTCGGGCACAACTGAGCGACTGAACTGAACTGAACTGAAGGCAGAGGTACTTATCTCAAACTGAGGCAAGGAAAGGAAAGCTCAGGGTTTAAGAAACTCATCCAGTGCCTCAGAGCTCTTCCATTAATTAAGGTGTTAAATCAACTGGGAACAAATTAAATTGTTGAGAAGGGAGAGCTAGTAGGAAAACAACCAAGATCTCTCCTTTACAGGCAGTTATTTTTCTTAAGAAAAATCAAATAGAGCAATTGAAAGACCTAGAAGGTAACATGAAGAGTTCAGAGGTCCACTGTGAGAGCTGTGTGCAGCGGAGAGAAGGCTTACATGAGAATTGGGTCCAAGGACTTGGGGTAAAAAGGAGAGAAATCTATGTTTTAGTAAGGAAATCCTCCTATCATTATATTTAGCTATCAGTAACTTCAAAGTTAACCTATGTTGCAGACAGATAGGAAAGTATATAATTCTGGTACTGTAGGGAAGAATGTGAAATTGAATTTTTCAGGTAAACTGCAAACCTAGTGATCTGCTTAATTTTAAATCCCACACTGGACATGATTCAGGTATCTACATCTTTTGTAGCAATGCCCCTCGTTCATGCCCCAAACTATTGTAAATTGGATTTTTACATTTTTTGTGAAGATAGATAATAGATCAACCCCAGTCATAGTGGAAACATGCCTTTATGTCTTCCATCCTGAGACTTGAAATCCTTGCCTTACGGACATGCATCTCTCCCTCAAATGTGGGGACCCAGCTGATGTGTGTGACTGACAGCTTCGCCAGTGCACAGGTGTATAATTAGAAAAAAAGGAAAGTGCTTGAGACTCAAGTGTACACTCGTCACTTTTGTTGTCTAAGATCGACGAACTTTGACAATTGAGCTTTCCATAACTGGTTCTTGGCTGACAGCAGGTGAAAAGATTTAAGCGGAGAATTAATTACACCGATATAAAGCCACCACGGGACATGCCAGGGGGAGATGCTCATTGACCCCAAAGGATATAAAATTTCAGAGAAGCAGCAGCTGCAATATATCAGTGGACAGATGCTTCTGATGCTTGGGAAAACACATTATGTCAATAAAAGACATGATCTGTAATGAGAGTATATAAGAAAAAAACAGCACTTTTCAGCAGATAGACTGTTTAAAACAATATGGTTTCTTCGTGCATAGCACTGATGACCAATAGATGACCAATAATGGTTTAATATTTTTGCTATTAAATCGTAAGGAAAATAAAGTAAGCGTTGCTTAATAATATAAGTGAAATTGTGAAATATGACCGAAATTAACATACCACGGAGTGGGTGAAAACTTCATGTTCAGTTTGTGCTTCAGAGTTGAGATCTCATAGGAAAATCATAGTGTAGCTAACATTTTATAAGAAAATCTGAATTTGAATTTTGAAAAAAACACTTTGTGTGCCATACCAAAGTTATCAAAATGCAGTCATGTCAAATTTTTTTCCCATATAAGTGGAGAAAGAAGCACCCTTAAGTGTTCAGAGACACATAGGTGAATTTAAACAAATCACCTGCAAATTTGACTCTTATAAAAAAAAGCAGCACTGTGGTCGGCTCACCCTAGGAAAGTAAAATTAGAGACTTCACTCGGTGTCATGTCTGAATTATGAAAGCTACTCCTTATTCTCCTGTCCGAAGTGTAATTCATTTAGATCAATCATTTGTACATTACAAATGAAACATTATGTATTGGGTTGGCCAAAATGTGCCTTCAGGTCTTTCCATATCTTACACACACACATAGATATAGATATATATCTCATATATGTATAAAATTATGAATATTTTAAAAAGATTAAAGTCATGATGAGATGATCCGCAATTATTGTAATAATATAGTAGTTGTACTATCTACTTGGGTCAATTTGTGAACTTCAGCAGGTCCAAAATGTGAGCTGTTTTGCTTCTCTGTGACTGATTCAAACACAGCACAGTACATCACTTCCATAATTGAATATCCCCACTAGATCCTCCAAGCCATTTAAAAGGAACATATTCATCCTTGGTAACTGTTGTCACTGTGTGATACTCATTAACTGCTGAACAATTCCTAAAGCTACTTCAAAGACTTTAAAAATAAAACAGACCTTTATTTTTTTTGGCAAGGAGATGAGAGCAAGCATGCCTCGTAATAACTGCCTCTTAGTTTACTGGGTAATCAGTGTTATCATGAGATTTCCAAATTGAGGACTGCAAAGAGGCCCGGTACCCTTATTCAGCACAGAGTCCAATCTCTATACAGCCACACAGCCAACACTGTTTTTTAGATTAGATCCACAATAACCGTGCTGTCCTGAACGGATGGGTTTAATCCATGGATCAATTCAATTCCTTACATGCTAATTTTATTCCAATTATGCTTGCTAGGTTGAGATAAAAATATCTCTGGCTTAAAAAAAGAAATAACACATTTTAAAGAAATCTCTACTGATTTGTTTTTTGTTGCATTTCATTCTACACACACCCTTAGGAAGGGAAGTCTAAGAGGGAAGCCCCACCCTAGTTCTCTCATACCTTCCTGACTTCTCAGTAGAAAATCATTACCAGAGTCACACTGGGCAATAGAAACTTCTGATGCCACCTAAGTCAGGGTGAAAGAAACTCATTTGTGGCCCTTACCCTTCAGGATCTGAATTGTTGTGTTCCTGGGGCTTTCAAGTTCAACTGTTTGCTATCTACCCGTGGGCAGAGACTGGGTGTGCAGGTGTGCATTGACATCAAGAAGAAAAATGATAAAAAGGAATTAAGGAATAATATTCAGTTCAGTTCAGTAGCTCAGTTGTGTCTGATGCTTTGCGACCCCATGGACTGCAGCATGCCAGGCTTCTCTGTCCATCACCAACTTGCTTGCTCAAACTCATGTTCATCCAGTCAGTGATGCCATCCAACCATCTCATCCTCTGTTGTCCCCTTCTCCTCCTACCTTCAGTCTTTCCCAGCATCAGGGTCTTTCCCAAGGAGTCAGTTCTTCACATCAGGTGGCCAAAGTATTGGAGTTTTAGCTTCACCATCAGTCCTTCCAATGAATATTTAGGACTGATTTCCTTTACGACTGACTGGTTGGATCTCCTTGCAATCCAGGGGATTCTCAAGAGTCTTCTCCAACATCACAGTTCAAAAGCATCAATTCTGCGGTGCTCAGCTTTCTTTATCATCCAACTCTCACATCCGTGCATGACTACTGGAAAAACCATAGCTTTGACTAGACGGACCTTTGTGGGCAAAGTGACGTCTCTGCTTTTTAATATGTTGTCTAGGTTGGCCATGGCTTTTCTTCCAAGGAGTAAGTGTCTTTTAATTTTAATAAAGGGATAATATTATTTCCATCCTATACTCTTTACAGGAAGCACAAATTGGTTATGTTGGAAAAAGAACCAGCCTGGTTATTATATATCCCTGTAAGTAAATCACTTTTAAAAATGTGATGACCTATGGGGGTGGGATAGTGGGATGGGAGGAAGCTCAAGAGGGAGGTGATATAAGTATCTATATAGCTGATACACTTTGTTGTACAGCAGAAACTAACACAACTTTATAAAGCAATTTTACTTCCATAAAATAAATAAAATACAAAAATTAAATTAAGCTTTAAAAAGGCCAGTGTCAAACAGTAGAGAGATATCAATTTTGACTGAATCTGTGTGAAATCAGTTCTATGTAATATGACAAGGTATTATCATAGGATGGTTCTCCTTTGTTTGGGGCACACCGGGTAGCTCAGTGGCAAAGAATCTGCCTGCCAATGCCGGAGAGTGGGTCTGATCCATGGGTCAGGATCCCCTCACTGGTAAAGTAATGTGCCTAATAGGCATGGCATTAAAAGCTTGTTTGTTTTTTAAATATAAATGCAATCTTGAATTTAAACTATTTGTATACAGAAGTACTTTTCAGAATGGGGAGCATTTGTGTGTTAAGCGCCCATATAAACAGATGATTTAGCAAGTCTGTTCTTTTATATATACTTTTCTTTTTAACTTGGGAGGGAAAAGAAGGATTCTCATATAAGAACCATTCTCAACTGTACTGGCTGAATAGCTTCTGTGGGCATAAATGGGATACAGAAAAGAGACAGCAGAGTTCTTGGTCTCCAGGAAAAAAAATATGGCATGTAAATTTAGTTAATTTATAGCTAGAAGGTCAAAAGACAGTCTTCAGAAAGTTGTTTAATTACATGAGAGACTTGCATCTTAAGATGGTCTATGCAGCAAATGTAGGACTGCTGATAAATGTACATCAATAGAGAAAACCACAGACTATTTGCTTTATGTTGGCTAGTCTGTACACAGTTCAAAACTGTAAGTAAGTCATCATCTCCACTGGTTTAATTACAATTCAGCACCCTGCCAATTGTCATTAAAATTCAAAGGCTGTTGTGTCTTGTTGCTTAATTGTAGACTTGAGGAAACCAAACTTATGCTGAATGCAAACCACCTACGCTGATGAATGCGCTTTGTTATATCCGGACATAAATTCAAGAAATTTAATGGGATGTTCTATCCAAACAAGATCATATTTCTAATTCATACACGATGCTATTCAAAAATTAACACTGTGGCTACTTTATTTCTCAAACCAATAATATATATTTCCCTAGTGATCAAACAATTACCTCCAAGTGAGCGTATGACCTAATTAGAAAGATGTGTTAATAAAATTTTAGAACTTGAACTGTAACACTTAAAGTGTTCCTAGAAAATTCTGATAGCACATCTTTATTGAGTATAGAGTCTCTCTGATTTTGCAAGAAAGTTATGGTACCAGCATATCTTAAACAGCATAGTTAGCTCCCTAACTCATTTCTCATATATGACTCTTATGCTGGTAAAATCATGAACTTTGAGTTTTGATTCTTATACATTTATTTGTGTCTTATCATCTTGACATCTAGGAGGTTTTAAGCAGCTAACTGCTTTCTACAATTCGTTTCTAGTCCTGTTTGTCTTGAGTTGTCTGTAATGTAAAGAAAGAATTAAATCCGATGTGGTTGCTCCTTTGAGAACGAAGATTTTAAAGTACTCAATTCTTGAACCACATCTTTCTTTGATAAGTCATGCGTGCATGCATGCTAAGTCGCTTCAGTTGGGTCTAACTCTGTGCAGGCCTATGGACTGCAGCCTGCAAGGCTCCTCTGTCCATAGGATTCTCCAGGCAAGAATAAAATGGCAACCCACCCCAGTACCCTTGCCTGGAGAATCCCATGGAGGGAGGAGCCTGGTAGGCTACAGTCCATGGGGTCGCAAAGAGTGGGACACGACTGAGCGACTTCACTTCGCTTCACTTCACTTCAATCCCTGGGTCGGAAAGATCCCCTGTAGAAGGGAATGGCAACTTGCTCCAGTATTCTTGCCTGGAGAATCCCATGGACAGAGGAGCCTTGCAGGCTGCAGTCCATAGGCCTGCACAGAGTTAGACACAACTGAAGTAACTTAGCATGCATGCACTCATGACTTATCAAAGAAAGATGTGGTTCAAGAATTGAGTACTTCAAAACCTTCGTTCTCAAAGGAGCAACCACATCGGATTTAATTCTTTCTTTACATTATAGACAACTCAAGACAAACAGGACTAGAAACAAGTTGTAGAAAGCAGTTAGCTGCTTAAAACCTCCTAGATGTCAAGATGATAAGACACAAATAAATGTATAAGAATCAAAAGTCAAAGTTCATGATTTTACCAGTGTAAGAGTCATATATGAGAAATGAGTTAGGGACCTAACTATGCTGTTTAAGATATGCTGGTACCATAACTTTCTTGCTAATATTGATCAAGGCAAAGTAAATATGTAACATTTCTGTAAATAGTGTCATTCACAGGCTACACATGCTCTAGGCAGAAAATATTTGTGGCTGGTTCCACAGGAAGAATCAAAGTTTAACTATAATGGCACATAGATATTTGGAAGCAAAAGAAAGACTTAATGTTAACTGTGACAAAAAATTGTACTTTAAATCATTTCTAGTAAATTTATAATCACCTTCTCTTACTGCATCAAAATAAGAAAGCTTCATATTTGCTCTTTAGATTGGCAAAAAGCTTTTCTTTAGATAAGTAGTGTTGCTTCCACTCAGCCTTCCTAGAGGGGTGTGTGTGTGTGTGTGTGTGTGAAATTTATTTCTTTCACTATATTCAATATTTAAACAAACTTCTAAATTAACCCAGCCAAGATCAATTTAGACAACAAACTTTTTGACTTCAGGAGAATCATAAAGCATTGAAAATCCAAATATGACTACACAGAGACATATTAAAGTTTCCTAAGCTTATTATTTTTTTTAAAGATATAATTGGACAAAAACTATGAAGATGACAAAAAGAAATATACAACTGTCATGCAGCATGTGATAAGCCAGCTGTGTTGGTGATAAAACTTATAACTTCGGTTTGGATCTCCCCTTTGGGTTGGTCTCTCCCCTTTCCTCAATGCGCACATATTGATAAACCTCTCTGGTAGTACCTAAGGGTCATAAGGACAGTGACATATGCATATTTTCGCCACAACTGTAACCTCAACACTATGAAGAGCGCCTGACACATAGTCTAATAATTTCATAAATACCTAAAATATAAATATTTGGTCAGTGAATGAAGGAACACATTTCTCTGCATAAAGTAAAAATCTGAACATGTAGATTGCACCTTTTGATCTTCAGCAATACATGTCTCATTGCTGTTGACTCAATAAAAAAGACAAGAACTTATCCTCACTTGCTTAACTCCCTGTAACATGGAAGATATCCGAAAGTTTTATGACTTTCTTTTTTTTGTATACAGTTAATGAAACTGTTTTCTAAAACTATGTTCAAATGAATGTTTCATGTTTCTAAGCAAACATTTAGAAAGATAATGAAGTGAAATGAAGTGGAAGTTGTTAATTTTTTAGCTCCCCTGTTTCTCCAGGGGAGCTTCCCAATCCAGGGATCGAACCTAGGTCTCCCATTTTGCAGGTGGATTCTTTACCAGCTGAGCCACAAGGGAATGCCCCCTCCCCACCAAAAAAAAAATAGCACTTTACAAATTACACAGTACTAACATGTATTATTACCTTATGCAAATCACACCTCTAAGAGACAGATATTAAAAACTACCATTTCTCATGTGCAGAAAGCTCAATTGAGAAGCCTGCCCAAGGCTAGACAGAGAGTAATTGTCAGAATGTGAAACATTCTGAGATAAGAGTCTAAGAAGCTTACCCCTACACCTCAGTAGGTGGTTAAACACTGCCAAGCAATTTTGTAGCATCTGTAAACACATAAACCACTTCCGCTCTATTATACTATCTCTGTCCTAATGGAGAAGTCAGTGGAAACAAGAATGCCTAGTATGTGCTTGAACCTACACAAAGCAAATAACCATAGATGGTGTTTGAACAGGGAAAAAAACAATGCACGCGTGCTCAGTCCTGTCTGACTCTTTGCAACCCCACGGACTGAGTCCACCAGGCTCCTCTGTCCATGGCATTTTCCAGCAAGAATACTGCAGTGGGTTGCCATTTTCTCCTCAAGGGGATCTTCCCACCCAGGGATCCACCAGCTTTTCTGTGGCTCCTGAATTACAGGTGGATTTTTTTTTTTTTTTTTTTTAACCACTGAGCCATTAGGAAAGTCCAAGAAAAAAAAAATGATATCATAAAAGTTTACACCTAAAACACAAATCATGGAAGCAAGGACAAAATCATCAAATAATAGACTCAAAAATTCTTGGGAGAAAACAGCACAGAGTAAAACCAGTGGTTATTAAATTTAGTGTGTATATAGTATCATCTAAAGTGCTTCTTACAATGCAAACTACAGAACCTACATACATCTGGAGACTTGGATTCAATCAGCTGAGTAAGGTTTAAAGCAATGTTTTCTAAATTTTGCTGTATGTGAGAATTACCTGGGTTGTTGTTAAAAATCCTACAGCCCAGGCTGCAAGCAGAGCAATTAAATCAGAATATTGTACATCCAGTGGTAGCATTAACATAGGCATTGGTATTTAAATGTCTTTGTTTTGAACAAAGATTTGAAAATTTATATAAAATTATACTGATATATTCTGAAATATATTTTAATTGTTCTCAGCAGGAATTTCATCTTAACCCTGCTCATATTTCAAATAAAAACAGTCAACTCTGTGAGCCTGCAACTTTCTACAGCTCTGGGGAGTTTTGTTCAATGATGTTCTACTTCTTCAAAGAGGAGACCGGGAACCAGAAGGCTCCCTGGTAATTCCTGTTCACTCCTTTGGGTGCTCACCTCCATTTCTGACAAAGGTTTTGCTACAAGCACAGTGAGTCATCCTGAAGCCTGAAGCCAAAATATGCATGAAAATCACAACTCTCAGAGATTAAAATTTATATTTGAAAGAGAAATGCTGGTAAGACTAAGGCGTGCGTATGCAAAGAATTTTGGTTGCTTGGTAATCAGGTAACTTTCAAAAGAACACTTTGAAGGTAGAAGTACTTTCAAACATTCTGCTTTTACAAGGATATAAAGTAAATTGGCAAGAAGTCGTGGTGCTGTGCAAAGTAGACCAAAAGTAAGCTGCTCTCATAAATGCACTTTTGCATAACATGAGCTTTAAACTAAGCAAGCAACTCAGTAAAAACACAGTTATTCAGAAAGAGAGGTTGCAGATAATACAAATGACTTTTAATAATACCTAATGACCACTCCCAACTAATGAGAAAACTGATAAGTAAAGGATATCCGGGCGAAAAGTTCAAGGGATGTAGATTATCAGTGGGGCAAGAATTTACATCTTCCAATTGTTCTCAAAGGATTTTGCTTGTTGCTGTTGTTTTGTTTGTTTGTTTGTTTTGCTGTTGTTGTTGTCTGCTTTTTTGGCTTGGCTATTATTACAGCCATAGGCAGGTGAAACCTGAGATATCTATTAAAATTATTTAGGAAGCTTTCAAAATGATCAACTCAAATGCATATACCCCTTCCCAGACCAATTATGCCTGCACTCTAGGATAGTTCAGCCAGTCATTAATATTTTTTAAAGTTTCCAATGTGTAGCCAAGGCTAAAATCCACTGCTTTAGTGGATAACATATCTTACATAATAAGAAAGATATGATAATGTTAATAATGGTGCATATCTAGTAACAAACAGGACCTAAAAATTAACACTTCTCTGTTGCTGGGCACTGTGCAGTGTCTGATGAAATCTACAATTTTAGTATTGCAAAAACATTACATGAATTTTAAATTAAATGCAAAGTTAGGTTCTCTTTGGCTTTAATTTGTAGCCTATATTGTACAAATGCAATCTTGAGAAGAGCCTTGGCTTTTGAATTTAAAGAAATTAAAGATTTAACACGAGAAAAGAATATTTAGAAATAAAGAGAAATGTAAAATTATGAGGCACAATAAAGGTAAACTTAAAGTAAAATGCAACTTTCAGCACTTCCAGCTAAATAAAGGCCACAACAAACTGATAGATGATTCACAATAGTCTCAGTAAGCATAATTTGAATAAGTTTGTCTAATGTGTTTTTCTGACTGCCCTCTTTTGTTTAAACTGAATTACAGTTCATGGAATATTAAAGAAAGCCCTGGTAAATGACACATGATTTAGAATATCACTCCATGTGTATAGACTCAAATGGAAAAAAAAAAAAGTTTGCTCTAAGCTTGTAAAACCAAACAGATAGTTCTTCCTAGCTCTAGAGATGTTTTGTCTAAATAAATAAGACAAGAACCTACGCTCCTGGACAGAGTTGGGAGCAAATGAAATCAATTCTTCAGCTGATATGTTTTTGTGTCCCCTTAACACTGGTAGTTTTATAAATGCTTGTGATTCAAAGTCCAATGAAGACATTATTGACGGAAAAACAAACCTCAACCTCTTCTTGGCAAATGAGATTTGGATTCTAGCTGACATTGTGAATCTGATTTTAAGAAGAAATTTCGACTGTCTCTATTTAAAAAGGATTATAAATTTGTTTTTAAAATTGTGAAATGATTTACAGGTGCTCTAGTCTATTCTTCTCAATTCACAAAAATTAATGCAGTCATTACATACTATACATGTATTACGTATACATAAATATGCATGTATAATTTAAAACACATTATGGAGAAGAAATTAAGAATTTCTTACACCTTATTTTACTTTTTTAAGGCGTGCATGTGTGCTAAGTCACTTCAGTCGTGTCCAGTTCTTCGCGACTCTAAGGACTGTACCCTGCCAGGCTACATGCATGCATGCCTTCAAACTATACAATAACATGTAAGAGATGAAGAACTTCATCTCCATAATGTGTTTTAAATTATACATATACTTTCCTTTATTTCTCAGCTACTTAAAATATGCATCATAAGTATCAATTATTTAATTTCCCTCACAATTTACAAATAATTATGAATGTCTTTTCAGTAAGATGCAACAACTCTCAATCCACTAATATAATGATACAGTTTCTAGTAAGTTGACAGACTATCGTGTAAATAAGAATACACGTTTACAAACTGATGGCTAAAAGATGTGTGGTGTTAGTTGCTCAGTTGTGTCCGACTCTTGGCAACCCCCATGGAGCCCTCCAGGCTCCTCTGTCCACGAAATTTTCTAGGCAAGAATACTGGAGTGGATTGCCATTCCCATCTCCAGGGGATCTTCCTGACCCAAGGATCAAACCCTGTCCTCTTGCAAACAGGCAGCTTTAGTGCCTGAGCCACCAGAGAAGGATATTATTGAAATAATACTAAAAAAATGTCAGAGATTTAAGTCAAAGAATTTGCAACTTAAGCCTTTCATGCAAAGTAGCAAATGCAGTGTTTTGTACGTGTATAGCAACCAAATATACACTGGCTTAAAAACATACAGGTGACCAATACAAAATAAAAGTTTCAAAAAAAAAAAAAAAACCGGAAACAAAAGTACCCAGGTAATTACATAGTCACACAACAATTTTCTCTAAAATGTCTTCTACAATTTTATTACCATAACTTTAACTCTTCAGACCTATCTATATCTAAAAACAATCAAGTTCTGTTCAGTTCAGTTCAGTCGCTCAGTCATGTCCGACTCTTTGCGACCCCATGAATTGCAGCACGCCAGGCCTCCCTGTCCATCAAAGATATGTGCTTTTATGCTTTAATAAGTAGTCTAACTATAGTTCAGTAGTTTTAAATGTTTATCTCTAGATAAAAAATGGATTGATACAAACATATTATTAACAAAGCAACTATCATATGGATTTCCATGTAATAAGGAGTCTATAGCTTCAAGTGAGGGGCTGTTTACGATTTCAAGTGTGGACCTCAATCAGGAAAGTCCTACAGGATAAATATCATGGTTAAATTATATCTTCCAGGACAGACACTATCAACTCAAGAAGTCCAAGGAATATGTAGAGACATCGCAACCCATGGATATTTTGTATCTTTTCTATTAGAAACAATTACCCTTTGATTTTTAAAGCAATAAGACTGATAATAATTAAAATGACAGCAGCATTGCTTATTTTACTATGTTACTAATTTGCTATCTTCCTATTTTTTCCATTTGCAGGATGCCGTCCACTCAGAATAGTGTGGGGACGGCCCAAGGGGATAGTGGTTCACCAGGAAATGCTCCACGGGGCATGGACTGAACTAGTATAATCCCATATACTCTCTGACTAGTTTTGAGAAACCAAGAATATGTGTGGATTATTTTTTTCCATAATAAAAATTGCCTTCCAAGTCAAAGGAATTATGTGCGTGTGTCAATTGCTCAGTCGTGTCCGACTCTGCGACCCCATGGACTGTAGCCCACCAGGCTCCTCTGTCCAGGGGATTCTCCAGGCAAGAGTACTGGAGTGGATTGCCATTTCCTTCTCCAAAAGGAATTATGAGTTAGTCTATTTTAGGTTAGATTTTAACTCAGAGGTTTGTTTTCCAACATAATTTATTATTGAGCACACATGCTATTTGCTTTAAAGCATACACAATGCAAAATCCCATCATATTAAACTCAAACAAATTGAGTCTCTTCTCATGAAATCACAAACATCAGGTGACAAATGGAAGCCATTAAAATTGAACTTTTTAAAACCATGACAGATGAGTCATAGGAAGAAGATCCCTGCATTGCTGCCAATTATGGACACTCACTAAAACTAGGAAGCCAGATACACAGCAAGACCAGTGCCACTGGTGAATTCTGCCATTATGTCACCCATATATAGACTCACTGTCCCAAAATGTCCTGTTCACTTCACTCCTGTCCTCACTAAAAGACATCATTCCTTGAAATTGGCTTGAAGACCATGCACAAAAACATTACCTTCCAAATAAACCATTTGGCTTTGGGGCTCTGGTGAGTAAATAATATATACTTAAAGCTTATTTATCATTATAAGTACAAATTTGTAGGCTCTAACCCTTTTAGTCAACATATATCACAGTTCTTATCTCTTACCATATAGCTGAGTTATCTTCTTGTTTTATTCTTTGCTCTGTGGCTGAACTGAATTGCTCAGTTTATAAAACATGGTACTTTGGGCTTAGCATAGGTAGCACTATTATGCTTCTCCCCTTTAATAATTCTCAAACAGGAAGCGTTAAATTCTAGTCATTACCTAATTCTCAGTGCACATCCTTATTGACTTTTGTTTTAGGAAGAATATACTGGACAAAGGAGCCTGGCAGTCTACAGTCCATGGGATCACAAAGAGTCAGACACAACTGAGTGACTAAGTACACACACACACACACACACACACACACACACACACCCATACTTTCCCTAAATCATGTGCAGCTATTTGCTTGCAAGATACTTCCATAGAGGTACATGTGCATTCTTGAATGTTCCTTGGTGAACCCATAGCAATTAACTCAGAGGACAGAGTTATGATGTTGGAAATCTGAAAGACTGTATGGCAAGTGCCAGAGACCAACATTCCCACTTCCTATGATAAGCAGAAATATACATGTATGAATTCAGATCAAGAAAATCTTTGCTTTGGGCTGATTCTTTCTAGGATTGGTAGAAAGATGGAAAAATCCACATTATCTGGTTAAAATGGGAACTCCCAGCCCGGAAGGACTTGTCTTCTGAGGTCCTCATCACATACATCTGTTGGTCCTTTGTATATGTCATGATTTGGGAGCAATGCAGAAGACCAAAAAAAAAAAAATCATAAATTCCTTATGCAGCAGTAATATGATATTTTAGGGTTTAGTGATTTTTGTTAAATGTCTGGGATAAGAAAAATTGCTGTGGAACCTGTAACACACCTTAATTGGTAAAAGCAGAATGTCTTTAAAAGTGTAATATCAGTGGAAACTTAGATATGTGCTGGATTTTTTCAACAGTCATCACAAAGCTTTCATAAACTGTTGCATGTTGAAAGCATCTCTAGCCTAAGACCTTAAGCAATCTGCTTAATAAGGCTTGATATGCCCATAACTGATAAAACAATAGCTCTAATCTGATAAGAAAACTTGGGGAGAGACTCCTCTAATTATAACAGCTAAGTGGGGAGAATTGCTGCTGGCGTGGAAAAGAACAGACTCTAAGGTGATCATGTACAAAGATACATCCAAAGGTGAATGATTAATTTGAAACTATCCAGTGGCAGAAACAGTATGATCTAGGGGTAGTGGCAAAAGTCACAAGATGAGACAGAGAAACAAAATTGCAGGCATGCTGAGAGAGACAGAAAAGAAACCAAGAGGACTTTTCCTCTTGGAAACCAAGAAAGTGACTTTTCAGAAAGGTAACTTGAGAAAATCTTTTTCTCCAAGCGAAACAAAAATGGGATCAGAGCCATTAGTGAAGCACAAGTAACACCGTATTTCAAGAAGAGAGAAGATGGCTTCTTCTTTGGGAACGGGCTGAGGATAGAGGCAATGGACCAGAAAGGCTTTAGATTCGAGGTTGGCAGAAAGCTTTGCGCTCCGGGGCAGAGAGTCCTGGCTGTCCCTCGTGTGGCAGAGGTCAGTGCCTAATCACACACTAGCATGGATGATGGACGTATCTGGTCGGTGTACCAACAATCCAGTCACCGGGCGACCACAAGCATCTTTCCACCGCTTCTCTATAGCGCTCTGTGCTGCGCCGCGGTAATCCTGTTGACAGCGGCTTGATCGAGTAGGAGCTGTGTCTGATTTATTTGCCAGGTGTACATAGTTCATTACTGGTGCTATCAATACCCACGTAAAAGATTAAAAAAAAAAAGGATACTAAAAATAAAATATATGGTCCAAGAAGAAGTGAAGTGAAGTGAAGTCGCTCAGTCGTGTCCGACTCTTTGCAACCCATGGACTGTAGCCCACCAGGCTCCTCTGTCCATGGGATTCTCCAGGCAAGAATACTAGAGTGGGTTGCCATTTCCTTCTCCAGGGGATCTTCCCCACCCACGGATCGAACCCAGGTCTCCCGCATTGCAGGCAGACGCTTTAACCTCTGAGCCACCAGGGAAGCCCCAAGGAGAAAGATATAAGCATATATAATCCAAAGTAAGGCCTTATTTCACCTGTGAATATTAAAAACTATTTTCTAAATGTATCAGCATTTGGAAAATCAATCACGAAGCCTATAAAAGTGGAAGTCTGCACAGACTAAGTGTCTGACCGGCAGCCTCATCAAGGGTCCTAGCAGGAAGGAAAATGAACGGAAATACTATTAGCTGGGTTGTTGCTGTTGTTTAGTTGCTAAGTTGTGTCTGATACTTTTGCGACCCCACGGACTGTAGCCCCTCAGGCTCCTTTGCTCGTGAGATTTCCCAAGCAAGGATACTGGAGTGGGCTGCCATCTCCTTCTCCAGGGGTTCTTCCCAGCCCAGGGATGACACTTGCATCTTCTGCATTGGTAGGCGGGTTCTACACCACTGAACCACTAGGGAAGCCCCACTGTCCAGGCACCCTCCCTTTAAACCCGGAAGGAGAAAAGCTGAACTAGGGATGTCTTCTTCCTCTTTTAAGTATCTTTTACAAGGAAAACACGAACATTTCATCCTGGCAATTTGGATACCCAGAAATTTCCCCGGTTGTTACATATCCATTAAATAAAATAATTATATACTCCTTTAATACGGCAGGATAACAAATGCTAAATGGAAAATAAACCAAAACCTGCTGCTGCTAAGTCACTTCAGTCGTGTCCGACTCTGTGTGACCCCATAGACGGCAGCCCACCAGGCTCCCCCGTCCCTGAGATTCTCCAGGCAAGAACACTGGAGTGGGGTGCCATTTCCTTCTCCAATGCATGAAAGTGAAAAGTGAAAGGGAAGTCGCTCAGTCATATCCAACTCTTCGTGACCCCATGGACTGCAGCCCACCAGGCTCCTCTGTCCACGGGATTCTCCAGGCAAGAGTACTGGAGTAGGGTGCCATTGCCTTCTCCGAAACCAAAACCTAAATATATATGAAATACTTTTCTCCTAATATACACATCAGAACCTTGAATGCTAGTCTTTTCCTTGCAATGGGGTGATTTCTCTGATACAAATTTGAATAGAAGTATGATTACATTTTTAACAGTCAGGAAACCTACTTAGGAGACTCACTTTTAGTAGACCCAGAAATGCATCACAATCAAATAAATTATATTTTCAAAATCACCAATGTGATAAAAATACAGGTGGCTTTCCATGAAGTGCTTTTTCCAAATAAGGTGACAAATGGCCTTCTTAAGGATATGACATAGGATACATATTACTTCAAGTTGAAACAAAAATTTTATTTTAAAATAATGACCAAAATGAAATTACATTCTCTGTTTAAAAACCATAAAACCCACAGAATGAATGAATTTAGTTTTCATGGAAATCAATTTAAAAAGCAGTAAAAGTTCCCCTTTAGAATCATGCATAAACTTTTTGATAATATATTTATTTATACTATATTGATTTCTTTCTGGTTTCAGGACATCAAAAGATGCCACGGAAATGTTCTTTTATGGGATCAGCTTTCATGGGATTGTTTCTAGGTCATTTCAATGAAAGAGTGGAAGCAATGTGACATTAAGAAAAGATAGTAAAGACAGTTGTAGGCATGAGAAAGAAACCCTGAGGTCTACCGATGAAGTGAACTGAGCTGTAAAGCTCAGAAGACAGAAAAGAAAATATTTTTTACCCCAAAGCTCCAGATTTCTCTTTCCTATGAACTTATTGCTTTCATGATTGGAAAAGGATCTCAGAAAGGTTATTTCCTTTGTCTTTGAAACTCATTAGACTTTATGAAACTTGGAAAGGCATTGCGTTTGCAGACCTCTTACAAGCATGGACAATGTGTGAGTGCTAATCTGAAGAACGGTACCTAAGTGTGATCTTTACTTGAGATGACAAGTATGTAAACACACTGCTGGATAAATATAAATGCCCTTTGTGGATAATCATAACTTTAGTCTTTTTAAAAATCTGAAGCGAGATCCTGGGGCAGATGAGAGGGGGAGAGGAAGAGGGCCCCTCTCTCCCTGCCAACCCGGTGTTTCCACCCTAGAATCTCCCAGCATGGAGGATGTGCCAGAGAGAGAACCTGCTGTTGGCACCATGCCCAGCAGGCCAACTGCACAGCTGGGGAAGTTCTGACTTGTTCATGACGTGTCTGTGATCGGCTTGGCAGTGTTTGCTGACCTTATGTAATGAGTTGCCGTCATTCAGCCAGAACGTAATCCCAAGATCTGAAGATCAAAGAAAAATGATTGGGTGTTCCATCCATCTCTTGGAAAGCATTTCAAATGTCATCATCATGTTATAAACAGTCATTCAGAATTCTCGAGGTCACGCAAAGGCCCAAATGCTTCAGTTCATGCCGGTGGCCTCGCCTGCTTTGGTGAGTCTTCTAAGCTAGCTATTTTCTCCTCCTATGACACAAGTCTACCTACAATCCCGCTCTATAGTTCATCTAAGAAATGAGTTGTAGAAGAAAGAATTCTCCAAAGAGATTTGTTAATTAAAAATCTTATGTTGTTGCTGTTTAGTTGCTAAGTCACATCTGGCTCTTTTGCAACACCATGGATTGTAGCCCACCAGGCTCCTCTGTCCATGGGATTCTGCAGGCAAGAACACTGGAGTGAGTTTCCGTTTCCTTCTCTAGGGGATCTTCCTGACCCAGGGATCGAACCTGCATCTCCTGCATTGGCAAAGATTTCTTTACTGCTGAGCCACCAGGGAAGCCTTATAAATCTTATACACTATCCCAAATACTTCATGATATGTATTCAGAAGAACGTCTAGATAAGTATGAAGAAGAAAATGCCCACATTTACATATCAGAATCCTAATTTCTATGTGTGTACTCTTTCCATTGTGTAAGAAAAGAGATGTCATCTTGATGGTGGTTTATGGTTATAGAACATCTAAACACAAGCACACACACACCCCACAGTAACCCCTGAAGATTACTGAGTTATCCTTTAAAAACTCACTTTCAAGTGGAGTTAACAAGATTAGTTCATGAATACATAATACTCTGGGACTCGGCAGTCTCTATATTTCTAGGACTTGGGTATGATATTTCTACATCTTTATCTTGCTATTCTCACCACCAACATCTCAAATATAAAATCACATCAGGTAATCGACAATGCAGTTCTCCCGCTTTTTTTCAGAGTGAAAAATTATTTTAAAGCATGAAGGGCTTGTTGGTAGAAGACTGACGTCAATAGGAGATGCAATTAAGTATTGAGCAGAATGGTTAAGGTAATTTTAACATGCTATTATTGAATCAATTAGTACACAGTAATTTGCCAGATATTCAGTGTTTCAGCAGACCCTTGGGCGACTCTCTCGTTAAGCAAATGATTTGAATATTGAATAAATGAAATTAAGTGCAATGGTGTACCATATTCCATAGTTTTCCGTAGTCATGTTAGGAACATAATGTCTAATGAAGCTATTATTCATTAAAAATTTAAACAACATGATATTTTAGTACTGGTAGTTAACGTTTTGACAAGTCTGAGGAATTTCTAATTGGTCCCAAAGACTGGCCATCAGGAATAAAATAATAAAATCCAGACTGGTTTTCAGGACTCAGAGAAGCAAAGTCAGACTTTGGCTTAAACAATCGCATATTGCTGATATGGTTTCTTTCCCCTCTTTTGGTTATTGTTATTGCATAAATGATGCATAAAAATTAATAAGAACCTTGTCTGCATTCAAATTCCTACAAGGTGTTGATTTTTTTTTTTTTAAGATAAACACAGGGGAACTATTGCCCAAGGCATTTCTTCTGTCTACCCATTTCAATGTACAAGCACTCTCACAAAATGTAATGTTAAATTAAATAAACACTCACTGCTATTTCTCCTGGGTATACATTTGGCCTTGCTAAGTCTATAAAAACAACCTTTTAAAGGACTGAAACTGCATTAGATAAATAGTTAACCCATTTATGGTACCTGTGGAACAATTTCTTAATAATTTCCTTCTTTATCTTAATATGATATTTCATGTTACAATTTATTTCTCCTTGGATATTAAGAAAATGCCTCTTACCTCACCTCTAGATAAAAGGTGCCTAGAGAATTTTGAATAGTTTGAAAGTTGTTTTTTCTGTTATTAATATTTCTAGAAATACAGATTTATGATTGAAATTTGTGAACATTTAACATGCCTTCTAATAAAAGCAATTATTTCTAATACCACAATAAATATACAACTCTGTTAGTTATGTGGTAGGTAGAGTTACCTATATTGCAAACTGTTTTTTTTTAATGTAACTTTTTATTGTGTACTGGGGCATTAAAAGTTTCCTACTCCTTTGAAGGAAAGCTACGACAAACCTAGACAGTGTATTAAAAAACAGAGACGTCACTTTGTCGACAGAAGTCCGCATAGTCAAAGCTATGGTTTTCTCGGGATGTATGGATGTGAGAGTTAGATAATAAAGAAGGCTGAGCACAGGATTGATGTCTTTGAACTGTGGTGCTGTAGAAGACTTTGAGAGTCCCTTGGACTGCCAGGAGGTCAAAACAGTCAATCCTAAAGGAAATCAACCCTGAATATTCATTGGAAGGACTGATGCCGAAGCTCTAATACTTTGGCCACCTGATGCAAAGAGCTGACTCACTGGAAAAAGACCCTGATGTGGGAAAGATTGAAGGCAAAAGAAGAGGTCGGCAGAAGATGAGACGGTTAGATAGCATCACTGACTCAATGGACATGAATTTGATCAAACTCTGGGAGATAGTAAAGGACAGGGAAGCCTGGTGTGCTGCAGTCCTTGGGGTCGCAAAGAGTCAGACACAACTGAGTGGCTGAACAACAACAATAGCTGACTAGCAATGTCATGATAGTTTCAGGTGGATAGCAAAGGGACTCAGCCACACATGCACATCAGCCCATTCTCCCCAAAACTCCCCTCCCATCCAGACTTCCACATAATATCGAGCACACTTCCCTATGCTATACATTAGGTTCCGGTTGGTTATCCATTTTAAATATAGCAGAGGGTGGGATCTTAGTTCCCTGATCCAGGATGAACCCCAGGCTCCCTGCATCGGGAGTGCAAAGTCTTAACCGCTAAACCACCAGAGATGTCCCCTACACTGCCAATTCTTAATACGAAACATTTTTCCATTGTTTCTGTTGATAACATTAGTTGATTACAGGATAGAAAGCAAAATGATAAACGGCAATATTTAAATAACTAACAGTGCAGTAGATGCTCAGTTGTGTCTGATTCTTTGCAACTCCATGGACTGTAGCGCACCAGGCTCCTCTGTCCATGGGATTCTCCAGGCCAGAATACTGGAGTGGGTTGCCATTCCCTTCTCCAGGGGATCTTCCCCAACCCAGGGATCGAACCCAGGTCTCCCACATTGCAGGCAGATTCTTTACTGTCTGAGTCACCAGGGAAGCCTTAACTGGAAAAGTTAACACATGGGGAGTCAGTGAAGTCAGCCCTTTGTCATTATGCCCTTGTGAAGGGCATTCACAGATAATTTCTTACATGACATTGGTAAAAGCTTCTCTGTTTGTCAGACTAGCACCTCTAGGTACTATTTGTACCAGCATAGAGTGATATTTCCTCTTTGTCCACATAACTATTTCTGCTAAACGGTGACCTGGATTAATAACCAAATAAAAATCTCCATCTTGTCAGAGATGCAGCAATTCTAAAGCCTCATAAAAATATCTTGCTCCCATTCAGTGTCTATCTTTACTGGGACAGCAAGTAACTACCTATCAGGATTCCTCTGCACGGACTGAGATGTACCTATTAACAAGTGACTCATCTCCTCACTTTATATAGTTGTCAGGTCTTAAAACCAATATCTAACTCTAAATAAAACTCTCAAGAGATCTCCTCTGTCTTTACTCAGAAGAACATTATGTATCTTTTCATGAACTTGCAATCCAAATTGAATGCATTTCCTCAAGACAAACACCCAGAGTGAAACCATGTGTAGCTCAGATCACAAAACATCCTTCTATAACACAGAGAAATAGTTCAAAGTTAAATTTTACTGTGTATGGAGTTCAAATATATGGAAACAATAAGTTCCATGAGGGCAGGGGCCATGTCTGTCTTTTTCATTATTATTTCTCCAGGTTCTAGCATGTGTTGGATCAATATTGATTGACAGGTAATGTTAGAAAGAAGATGTGACCAATAATTTTAGATGAGTAAACAGTCATTATTCTTTCAATAATACCATAGCTCTAAAATCAGTGGAAACAAATAAACATAAAGAAGAAGAAACAAGGAAAATTATCATAAAAGAAACAGCTTTGCCAATTTTAGTAAATAACATGATATAAAACAGCTAATTTGGCTTTTAAAAAAATGGTTGCTAGAGTAGTTTTTCTGAAGAAAAAACAGTCATATTTTTATGATTTATTTTATAAATTATTTTTCTTGTTAATTCCCAAATATCTAAGAAATGGAATGTAAATTACTAAGAAACGAGTTGCACTGAGGAAACTTAGGGAAATACCCAACTTCTATTCAGAGCCCACCATGAACTCATGGTTCTTAGGTTCTCAGAGTAGCTTACATACAACCCCATTCCCAGAAATAAAAATAATTCTCTAAAAGTAAAATATGGAATCAGAAACAAAAACCTTCGATTTTACATGAATGGATGGTGAATGCAATTTCAGTAAGGAGGCCTCCCACATCCACAAACAACTTTTAAAGATCATAACCCCCCCCAATTTAGTAATATTAATTATGCTTTAATTTTAGAGCTGATTTATCATTCCTTATATAGTATATCTAGAAAAGGAAACGGCACCCACTTCAGTATTCTTGCTGGGAAAATTCCATGGACCAAGGAGCCTGAAAGGCTACATACATGGGCTCACAAAGAGCTGGAAATGACTGAGCGACTGGGCATGCATGCATATGGTATATCAACCTTCTCAGCATTTATGGAGTTTTTTTGCAGTTTTCTTCATGGTGTGGAGAATGAAAACAAAGAGATAGTTCATTCTCAAATATTATCTTTGATTTAGAATTCAATTTTTCAGGTAGTCCTCAAAATTTCTTACATATAAAAATTCCTTTCATCCTCTACAAATACAGATTTTTAAAATGGAAACATTTAGATATAACTTAAATTTTGTTGCTATCTACAGTACTTTATATTGATATTTTTCACTCTAGAGTAAAATAGGATACAATTGCAAATTGTGATGATTTTTTTCTTTCTCACTGTATCATTTACAAGCATATGGAAATAATATCCTTTCTGCATCATTATTCTAATTACCATTATTCATGCTCTTGCTTTAAATTGTTCACGTTTAAGTGGTAGTGACATTTATTAGAAGTCAAGGCTTACTTTTTTGCTTGAGATTCCTTTTTTTCAGGGGAAGGCAGCATCACCACTCAACTCATTAATGCAAATATGACCATGTTAGAGGCAGACATTGCATATCTTGAGTTTTGCCTCTGTGGGATTATCATGCCCTTTCAGAAAAGGAAATGTGTAAATAACTGCTTTTCTGCAATTCCAACTCAAGAAATAAACAGACTCATCTCCTCTCTGCTGATGTTTAATGTTTTTCGTGGGGAAATGATAAGTGGCATGCATAATAAATATCACGCACAAGGAAGGCACTCAAGGAGCAGATTAATAAAATCTGCTGGTGGAACTGATTCCACCTGAACAATGAGCAATCAAGAACTACAGGCTGAAGACTTCCTATGTATCCATCGCTATCGAAGGAATGATAAGAAATGTACAAATATAATCACAGAATTACAGATTCGGCGAAAAGATAGGAGAAAAGAGTCTTAGAATTATTCATCTAGTCAAGATGTCCTCTGAATGGTTTCCTCCTATCTATTTCACTTTAGAGGGTTTGTTTGTCTGTTTTTAAATCAGGATTTTTTCACACATCTTTGAAGCCCCAGTGCATACAACACACAATCGCTGTCAATGGAGGCATGGGATAATGTGGGTTGATCTGAATGAGCAAATAACTGAATTTATGATTATACACATCTCTGCAGAGTTCTTGGCTCTTCAGCCTACATTTAAATGTTGAGTAATTATACTGAGCAGCAAAATCTTCTATTTCTTACACACTCTTTCGATATCAGACGTGTTTAATTTTTGTGAGTCTTTGGTATAGTTAAAATGTGTGTGTGTGTGTGTGTGTGTGTGTGTGTGTATAAAATGATGGGCCCACATGGAATCAATCCACTCTCTACTCAGGACCCAGAAAAGATGCTCAAAACCCCAGGAACCTGCTGACCAACTAAGGCAGGAAGGAATCTCCTTTGTTTCAGGAATGGGACTTGTGTAGGAGGGTCCTGCTGAGAGAAAACCAAACTAGTCTCAGAGGAAGCACAGGCTTAGGAAAAATAAACAATAGACAGATATATTTATTTCATTAGTAATAAAAAAAAAATCTCAAAAGAGTTCGCTTCTGAAGCAATCCAGATTCGTTGTCACTGGAAACCTGCTCTTTACAGGATGCGTTTGTTCTAAACCACCCTTCAGGCCAGGAGGTGCCCACTGGCCCCAGGCCCATCATCTCAGGGAGACCCCTTGAGCTTTATAGGAGGGAGACGTCTCTCGTCCAGGATTGAAAACCAGCTGTTATTCGTTGGACATTTCTTCCTGTTTCTCTTACTTTATTTTCTTAAGTTTCAGCAAGATTCCTGTCTTCCCCTATTTTATCTTGATACTCAGGTCACATATCTTGTCTGTTCTTTTGAACGGAGTGATCGCAGCTGGGACTTTTCTCCATGCACTTCCTCAAAGGCCAGCTCATCTGGTCAGTGGGAAAGGTGAGGGTTTTTACCGGTCATGTCATTCTGCTTACTTCATCAGGCTTGCCCGGTGGCTCAGTGGTAAAGAATCTGCCTCCCAGTGCAGGAGAAGCAAGTTTGATCCCTCGGTTGGGAAGGTCCCCTGGAGAAAGAAATGGCAACCCACTCCAGTATTCTTGCCTGGGAAATCCCATGGACAGAGGAGCCTGGCAGGCTACATGTAGTTCATGGGTTCAGGAAAGAGTGGGACATGACTGAGAGGCTGAACACACAACACACTCCGCTGACTTCATGGGGGCTTGAAGTGGACTATGAATTTGTAAATAACAACAAAAATGATGATAATAAAGCAATGGTAAATATAAAATCATTTATATTTTATATAATGATGCAGTGATGTAGACCCTTGTTTATCAAGGGTGCTCCTTCAGGCAGGTGTCTTAGAAATGCATATTCAAAATTCTGAATTGGGGTCTAATTAACCTTTTAGGTGAATGTCCTGGAGTCTGGGTATTTACAATGCTATCTGAGGAAGTTGTATGTATAATGAGGATTGCGACTTTTTGTAAGAATATCCAAAGGTCTGATATATTGTCCCCATGTTACTAGCATCGTTTTTATAAAGGTACAAGATATGAATGTACTCGGCAAGTCCTCTGCTTTATTACCTGGTGTCCCAAATGGCTCCCATTGATTCTGTATATTTACAAATCAGGTAAAATATATTAGAAAGCTTTTTGAAGAAGTCATGCTATTTAATAAGGTTCTTTCTAACATCTAGCTTCCCCCATGCAGATGCTGTAGACCCAACTTCTTCAGCTCTGTCTGATATTCCAGAGGGAAAGGAAAACACCATCATCCATCACAGAACGATTCTTTCTTCACCTGCAAACCATTCTTAAGACAGCCTTAGATGGATTCTTCCGGGACACACGGCCTTCAGCATCATCCAGTCGTCATTTAGTGGGGTTATTAGCCCACCTGGGTGTCCTGGCCCAGCTGAAGGCAGCATCTTCATCCACCCCAGCTCCCTCCTCCTTCTGGGTTTTGTTTTCTTCGAGGGAAGCATCACAGCTCACCAGGTTCTGATTTACTCATATCAGAGTGAGCCGTGATTCTGTTGCCTCCCATATCCAGGCAACCAGAGACTTCTTTCCACAGCTTCTTTCTATGTATGTATTTCTGGCTGTGCTGGGTCTTCATTGCTGCGGGGGCTTTCCTCTAGTTTCAAAGAGCGTGGCTACCTAGTTGTGGTATGCAGGCTTCTCATCATGGTAGCTTCTCTTGTGGTGGGGCCTGGGCCCTAGGGCTCAAGGGCTTCAGTAGTTGCGGCATCTGGGCTCATTAGCTGTGGCTCCAGGGTTCTAGAGCACAGGCTTAACACTTTGGCACACGGGCTTAGTGGCTCCACTTCCTGCGGGGGTCTTCCCAGATCAGGGATTGAACCCGTGTCTCCTACATTGGCAGGCAGAGGCTTCACCACTGAGCCACCAGGGAAGCCCTCCATAATGTCTCAAGAACCATCTTCAAATATCTCTCCACCCTTTCCAGTCCCTTAATTCCCGAGTTGCCAACACCAGCGTCTCTTGGCCCAGAAACAAAGCTAACATGTGTCTAGAAAGAAAGTGACTGTGTGTGGCGTGTCTTCCTCTATTCAGTCAAGGAGCTCTTGTCACTGTGGCCACACTGAAGCTCAGATTACAGGACTCATCTCATCCACTGCCTGGTACATAAAGTAAAACAGGAGGTGGGAGGCACGGTGGGCGTCCCGCCAGCACTGGGGTAAACAGCAAGCAGTTTCCTGAGGAGGGGTGTCCAGAGATGTCATTCAGAGACAAGACGGGTGTCTTCTCTCACGCAAGAACTCAGATAAGAGTTCATGGGCACAGGGAAGAACTCACACAAGACTCCCTGGGCACAGAAATACAGGGGAGGGATTGTGTACGCCTGTGGACGAGAAACTTCCAGGCCAGAAGACAAAGCGTTGGAGGAAGTTGGATACCGCACTGCGACATAACAAAGCGGTTCCATCTTTATGCCCAAACCTAAGCCATGAACAGAGGGCCCAACGTCAAGAAGGAATGAACACTGTTCCATCTTGTTTTGCTAGAGCTGCGGACTGGGCAGAAGGATGTGGCACTGATGGTAGGAGGTGGCCGGGAGGTGCGAGACTTGCCCGTCTGGCTGTTCTTATTAAGTGGAGGACAGACCACACCAGAAATAAAGAAGCGTAAGTGAGAGATGCCTGCCGGCACAGAGCAGGCACAGCAGGGCCCCCTTTGTAGAGAGGGTCATGAAACTGTTTCTGAAAGAGACAACTATAATATCAGAAAAACCATCTCAGGCCAACTAGATAAGACTTTGAGGTCCCTGAAAATACTTTTGTTAGGTAGGTAGAACAGGGAAAAGGAGTCCAAAATGGTGGTGGCTACAGACAAAGAAGGGAAAAGCCCGCAAAAATGAAACAAAAGAAGGTCCGAGGACCAGAGTGAGGACCTCAGGTAAAACAAACAACACTCCTGGCTGGCCCAATTTACATAGGACAGGCCCAGGGAAAGATAAACAGATAAACAGAAGAGCCAAAGCTATCTCTTGCATGCACGCTCTCTCTCTCTCGCTCGCTCTCTCTCTCTCTCTCTCTCGCTCGCTCGCTCGCTCGCTCCGCTGGGGCACTCTTCTCCTCATGTCTTTAAATCGACGTGCCCTCATGCCTCAAAGATGGATTTTCCTGCTCTCTTCTAAATAAAATAGAGCTGTAACACTGATTTGTCTAAGAGCAGTAACATGGTCCATTTGAGACCTGAGAGCTATAACACAGTCTATCCAAGACCTGAGAGCTGTGACTCGCCGAGGGGGCTTTAATGTCCGTCACTCCAAATCTTTGTTGTGACGAGACAAAGAACCGAGGAACATACACTCGCGTGACACTTTTCTTCAGAATACACAGCATTTAGCTTTCCTCCTCCTTAATTATAGACTATTTCACTACCCCGCTGCCCTGTGCCAACATATACCATCAGTGTGCGTGTATAGTTTCAGCGTCCAGATACCCCAGGGCCTGAGCGAAGAAGCGTGCAGCACTGCTTCAAATTTCTACAAAGTTCAATTTAGCGGCAGACGAAGTTAGGGAAATCAAATATTTTATTTCACCCAGTGTTAGTTTCTGGGCCTGGGTCGTCCACCTACCAATTTTCACCAAATCTACTCTCACCATTTTGGCCTAAACCTACCATCATCACACCCACCAGCCATGGAAACAATGCTTGTTGTGTGGAGGTTGGTCGCTGGGCTACCAGCTTTAGAATCACCCACCAGTGAAGGAGGGATTCTTATTAAACTGTGGATTCCTGGGCCTCCCCCCAGACGTATTGGATTGAAATATCTAGAGGTTCACCCAAGGAATCTTCATTTTTCCCATTTGTCCATGTGACTCTTTTTTTTTTTTTTTGCAACTTTAAAAAATACAGTATTTATTCCTTGATTCCTCAGTACAAAGTAAGCATAGACCCTAATGAATTCTTACTATTACTATTATTTCCTTGGTTCTTTATTTCTTGACCAATGTACTATCAAATATCCAAAGAGCTAAAGGTGTGTTTAAATAATGCTTGGGCATTTTTGAAAAATTAAATAATTAAAATATTTAGTTTTTTTTAATATAGGCAANTCTTCCTCTTTACTTGCATCACTTGGTTAAGAGACTCAGATGAAACACAGATTTCAGGAGAACACCAGGGCTCACTGTTTCTCCAAATGCCTGCACTGGGGTAACAGAAACATTTACAGCCCCACTTTGGAAAACAATATTCATATAAATGTCAGCCTGTGATAAGACAATCAAAATGAATCTTTATACATTTTATGTACATATTTTTTACCTCATCATCAAGAAAAGTCAACAAGACTGAAACCAGAATTTTAACACCCCCAATTATCTTAAAGCATCCAAGGAACATGTTTTCCTGCCTTAGATCCAAGATCCTGGGTTTTATCCATTTTATCATCAGTTTCCTTTCTTTCCTTCCCCCACAACCCCTCACTTTCTTATATCAGAAACACCCTTTGGCTTCAACTATTCTCTGAATGCTATTTTAATTTCATCCCAAGTTTTCTTGACTGTTTGGAATTCACATTCGAACCTTAACTTTCTATGGAGGATTAACTTAGTCTTTCAAAGTTGTAGGTTGTTTGGAAGGGAGAAAACAAGCAAACAAACAAAGAAACAGAAAGAAACCCACCCTTGACTGTTTCTCACAGCACTATAAAAAGTTTGGAGTTGGTCAACATGCATTTTGTTCCCTAAACATTATTTTAAACTAATTCTTTTAAAAAGTATTTCCTTGTCAGTTTCTGTTCTGTGACTTTACAGCCTGTGTTCTACCTTCAAGCAAACTGCATCTGACATCAGATCTCTTGAGAGGCCTCTTCAAGTAACATTTAGAATCATTATGACCACAAAAGAAATGAGTATTGTCATGTTGATGAAAAGATTCCACAGGGAGCAAGTGCCTTCAGCATTGGAAATGTGATTGTTTACATCTCAGTCAAGATTCCTTCTTTCATCCCCCTGAGGTGAAATTATCTGACAAATGAAATATCTTTATTTGGATGGCAAGGGATTATGAGAGTTTCAAGTCAGACTCCAAGAGTGACTTTCATTTAATGGAACTCACTTGGAGAGATCTCAGTATTTTATTGCCTACATTCCAAATCCATAGATCCTCAATAAAACTGATCTCAGGTCAGACACTAGTCTAATTTGATCTTTTAAAAGTGGGCACAAAACAGACTCCTTCATTTCTCAGACTTCAATCTTTATATCAAATTTTTTCTTTAAATCGTAGCTTGAGTGGAGTTTTCCTTTTAAAAAAGTTACTCAGCTTAGTTCAAAACTTCTTGGTTAGATTAACCCATATTAGTTTTAAAGTTTAAGCTCAAATGTTACATGGAATACATTTTAAGAATATTAAACACCCAGTATATAATAGCAATATGTACTTCCCAGGTGGTGTTAATATCAACATATACTTCCCAGGTGGCTCAGCAGTAAAGAATCCGCCTGCCAATGCTGGGAAAACATGAGATTCTGGTTCAGTCCCTGGGTCCTGAAGATCCCCTGGAGGAGGAAATGGCTAGCCACTCCAGTATTCTTGCCTGGAAAGTTCCACGGACAGAGAAGCCAGGCGGGCTACAGTCCATGGGGTCCCAAAGAGTCAGACACGACTGAATGAGTGCGCACACATGTGATATCCAACTTGCCCCCCCGACAAATATTTTCTGATTTTCTTTTACTTGAGATTCCCCAAAAGAAACAGATTATGTTTCAAATGATACTTCTTAATGTTTGAAATTAACAATTCCCTAGGTAACAATTCCCTAAAGATTTTTATGACATCATCTTGTGTTTATAATTTCTTGCTAAAATAGGTGCCAGACCATATTATGAAAAATGTCTGGTGCATAAAAGCCTTATGGTACAACAGTTAAAAGTGATCTAATGAGTCTGACTAATAAGGCTCAAATCCTCTCTTCTCTTTTTATTGGTGACTGATGACTCTTTAGGCTCTCTGTGTATCCCTAAGATAATTTTAATGGTATTTGCTTAATTGGTTGTTAGGATTAAATGAGCTAAGACTGCAATACACTTAGAAGAGTACTAGGCAAATATTAACCATTATTATCATTATATATATAGTAACTGTGATATTGTCTTGTGCTAGATTCTTATTTTACTAGGTTCTCAGAAACCAATTACGGAATAAAGGACTGAATGTAGGAAAACATTCCTTTCTCTTGAAGTATTTGAAGTTCAAATTCCATTACCTTGAAATAAACAGAGCACTTTCACTAGAGAATATTAGTTAAAACTGGAAATCACACTCAATTTGGGTCTAAATCCTTTTTCTATGATGCTGTGGATTCTAAGGGCCTGGCCTGGGCAAGGGTAAGCTGGGGGAATAGAGTGCTCCTTCCTAAATTCTGGGTTCAGAGCAGAGAGTCAAATATGAGAAGAAGAGAAAACCCAAGACTTGCAAATCAGAAACTCAGTGACCTCAACTGGAAGGCCCAAAACCAAATAACTGGAGAACCTGGGAGGTGATGGTAGAAAACAGCAGGTCGGATGAAAAGAGGTGAAGACAGAAAACAGCAGGTCGGATGAAAAGCCTGACGCTCTTCCCGGGACAAATCCTGGTGCTTGCTGCTCCCCCACGATGTGCTTCTTGGGTAGAAAGACCTTATTTAAGGTGTTGAGGACTGAACCAGGCAGCTGGCTCTGTCCTCACTCTATTCTTGTCCCACCACTTACGCTGCACCGAACATAACCAGCACTTGGATTTTCAGCTAAGACACAGACTCACTCTGATATTCTCTACCTTTAAAAAAAAATGCCATCCAGGTGCAACCTCATCACAAGAAAACAGAATCTCAGAAGCAAAAGAGATCAAACACACACTTGCGCTTCCCCTGACATCGATGCCTACACTAGAGCAGGAAGACATGATAAAATCATCCGCGGGACCAGAACTAGAGGCGGTGGCAGAAACTGCATCTGGTCACTTTTGGGCATCTCAGAGATGACCGGGAAGACGAAGAAACAAAAATAGAGCACACACGTCACATCAATGGAACCGACTTCATTTGCGGTCAGGCATCTCTAGGAAATGATCTTTATCTGAGTAGAGCTTTTCTAAAGGGGAGATAGGGAATTCCAGCTTTCTCTGGCTCCCAATATGTTGAATATTCATCTTGGGCAACTGAATGCAATTTGCATAATACGGGCCCCAGGTCTGCAGGCAGGAATGGCCTTCAGGGAATGAGAAAAAAGTTTTCAGAAAGACTAGAGCCTGTCTCAGCTCAACAGGAAGGGAATCCACGCCTCACATTTTATTTTCCTTGACAGGATTTTCCCAGATTTTGCTGAAGAAAATATATCACATTTCATGGGAGTCCCCAGAGAACCCTTCTGCTCTGCTTAAGTTTTAGCGGGGTGTTTGTGTGTGTGTGTGTGTGTAAAATGTATGTATGTATACATTTTTTTTAATGACAGTATTTAACAAAAGAGTTTTAAAGAATTCATAGTAAGATGACAGGCAAACCCAAATAAGAGAATCTCCTCTGAGGCTCCATGACTTCAATCTGTCAGTTTTTGCTCAAGGGATAATGGAAAGAAGTATTTCCATCTTAAGTCTCTATTGCTTGGACCTGTGGCCGATATGAATTCTAACTGCATTATAATATACGTACACAGCACATCTGAATGCGAATCACTTGTAAACAGTAAATATTACAGAAGAGAATGGAAAGGTGCTCAGATGCTAATATACATTAATATAAAACCAAGACTTGCTTACATTTAAATGTGATATACATTTTGATATTAGAAATATTTTCCCAGTAAAACACTTACTCAATCTCAATTCTTGTTTTTTAAAAGAACTACTCTCTCCCAAATTTTCTCTTCTAGAATTACATTTATTCCGTTTCTTTTTGTAAAATAATCTTTTACAAGAAACTCCCTAACAAAAGTACATTTCTAAATAGTAATAGAAAAAGATTACATTAATATCAATCCTTTCTAATAGCAATTAGATAATAAAATTTCATTTGGGTTTAAAAGTGGACAGATATTACTGCACTTTTCTTAGCCTATAAAGTATCAGCCTATTGTGTTCTTTGCCTTACATTTAAAAAGAAGGAAAGAAAACATCTGCTTATATAACATCACCCACCTGATAGAAAACTTAAAAATTGGAATATTTGAATAAAGTGGATAAGATCTCTTAAAAAAAAGTCAATCTCTTCAAAATTTCCAATTTTTGATGAACTGGGACATATAAAAATATGCAAACACACAACTTTAAGAGGTAATGTTCCTCTTCTGCTTGATACACTGATGCATTGTCAAACATTGCTGAATCATGAATTAACAGCTCCGAGGCACTGTCATAAATGTCAGGCACTAAAGCGAAACTGAAAGCATTCTCCTTTTTGTGGTGGCTGCTATGGCTGTTTTGCAGGCCTTAGATGGATGGCCAATACCTTGGATGTGTTACTTACTGATGGGTAGAGGTAACCTTCTCCATTCATGGCTACGTACAACCCTGTCTTCACTCCCTGGATTGCAACGACGCGCAGTCCCACTGGTATGAGGTTGAACAGGGCTGCAAAGAGAAAGAGGTCTGTCACCAACAGGCAGGGGGAAGCAGAGTACCTACCCCCATCACTTGGCTGTTTCTTTTATTCTATTTGAGAGACATTATGTCTGTTATAACCTTCTGAGAGGGTCAACTTCATTACCTTCTATCTCTCTATTTAAGAAGTTTCTGTTATGAGTAAAGATAGCGCTTGAGCTCCGATTTGTAGATCTTAGCTCCCTATATAGCTCCCTATATATGCTCCCTATAGCATTCTGAAGAACGGTGGGATAATAAACAGAATCAAGCCTGTAATCATGACTCGAGCATCACAGTCTCCAATACCATTTGATACCAGAAAAAATCAGCTAGGAAGACTCTCAAAGAGCAGAATTTTATTTTAAAGATTTTTTTTGTTTTTAATGTGGACCGTTTTTAAAGTCTTTATTGAATTTGTTACAATATGGTTTCTGTTTTCTGTTTTGGTTTTTCGCTCACAAGGCATGTGGAATCTTAGCTTCCTGACCGACCAGCGATCAAATCCGTCCTCCCTGAATTGGAAAGTTAAGCCTTAACCACTGGACCACCAGGGAGGTACCCTAAAAGAGGAGACTTTTTAAAGCCCAAGCTGAGTGCTTATTCTGGTCTTTTAGGTGGAAGGTTTGCTTCATTACTGCAATGTAATACAGGCAAGAAGTTAAAAAGGTAATTCCAAAGCTAAATTACTCTTGCAGAACCAACATGACATGCCTGCAAAGCCCAGAAAAGATGTGCACCTGCCCACGTGCTAAATTCAGAAAGAACTAATCACACCGAATGGCGTACGAATTTCAGAGAGGGAATTTTCTTCATTAATATTTCATAAAATTATGAGTGAACACTAAAACAAACAGGGAAAAGTGTTCAATTTTACCCCCTGACGAGATAAGAATGTTTCCACGTTCTGTTTCTTCCTTTATTGACCAAAAATGTATTCGTATGTAAGTTTCACACTGCAGATAGCAATGTTATCATTGATTTTTTTTACAGTCCTATTTAACATCCTTAATAATGCATTTCCTTGCCAGGGTTATATATGACTATGTAGTGAGCATTTTAGCATCATTCTTATTTTTCCCCTTTGGCCAGATCAGGGATTGAACCCTCACCCCTTGCAATTAAGTGCAAGAGTCTTAACCACTGAATCTCCTAGGAAGTGTCTAGCATCATTCTTGGTGATGACTGCTTGGAGATTTTATTATAGACACATTTATAAGATTATCGTTAACTATGAGAGGTTATCTGCTCCTATTTGCTTTCTTAATTCAAGTCTAGAATTAAGTAAGAGAACCAGCCCAGAAGAGGCAATGAAAGCACTAAAGGGTTGAAGTAAGCGTACAAGGAAAATATCTTAGGTTTAGGCTCTTGCTTGTATTCCACGAAGAACAAATAATTGGAAAGATGTGTGTGCATGACAACTTTCAGTATTTCTTCTTTTGTAATTTTTTGGCTGCGCTATGCAGCAGGTGGGATGTCAGTCACCCAACCAGGGATTGAACTCACACCCTCTGAATTAGAAGTGCAGAGTCTTAACCACTGGACCACCAGGGAGGTCTGCTCAGTATTCCTTCCTCACGGAAGAAAGTCATTGGATGATTTCACTCTCTTCTATATCACCTGAACTGTCCCATCTTGCTAATATTTTGAAAGGATTGGCACCATAGGATAATTCCTGATTTATTTGCAAAAGTTTTTAGGGAAAACCATAATTAGCATCTGCCTATGCAAACTATTCTATCTGAACCTATTCAAATGTATTCATTCTAACCTTCATATATGTCTGATGGTACTGTGTGTGCTCAGTCATGTCTGACTCTTTGCGACCCCATGGACTATACAGTCCATGGAAATCTCCAGGCCAGAATACTGGAGTGGGTAGCCTTTACCCTCTCCTGGGGATCTTCCCAACCCAGGGATCGAACCTGGGTCACCCGCATTGCAGGTGGATTCTTTACCAGCTGAGCCACAAGGGAAGCCCTGCACTGTATTTAAAATATATATATATATACTTTTCCCCTCTGTAGGGTCTTGACTGAGACCTGAATTATAAAATAATAGTTACTATCATTTATAGGAGGAAAACAGAAAGTGAATCCACAGAATCACTGTAATGCGGAAGCCCACTCAGAGTTGACCATGGCAGATCCATGGTGCTTGTGATAACAACAGATACTCACATTAACTGAATCATTATTATGGGTTTTCAGCCTTTTTATGTTAACACAATTATAAAGCAATCCCACGAGGCTTGGGGGAGTAAGAATAATGAAGATGTTCATGCTACTTTGTCCATTCTGTGGAACATTCCAGTCTCCATATGATAGTGAATTTCATTCAACCCTGGCTGCACTTTAAAACTAGCTGTATTCACATAGACAGGATGAAAAAAAGTGAAAAGTGAAAGTAAACTCACTCAGTCAAGTCCGACTCTTTGTGAATTCATGGACTATAGCCTGCCAGGCTTCTCTGTCCATGGGATTTTCCAGGCAAGAGTACTGGAGTGGGTTGCGTTTCCTTCTCCAGGGGATCTTCCTGACCCAAGGATCAAACCTGGGTCTCCAACATTGCAGGCAGACGCTTTACTGTCTGAGCCACCAGAGAAGCCTTGTAAGACAGGATGGCTATGCCCAACTCCAGGCAATGGAATTAAATCAGTCTCTGGGAGTGGGTTTAGGGCATCAGGAACTCCTTTTTTTTTTTTTTAAATAAAAGCTCCTCAAACGATCCTAGCCTACAGACAAGGTGAGAACCACTTTCCTGAGGTCTGTTGAATAGTGGGCATTGTGAGGGAACAGCTGGTTTTATACATCAGGTTACCAGGTTGGGAATCTCTAAGGTAGGAGGGATTAGTTTGGGTGGGGCTTTAATCTAGCAATAAAGATTGACACATGAATATTTCTATAGCCCTCTTCTGCTTTCAGTATCTGTTAGTGGGAACAGTGACCTTTAAGAGCACAGGAAAATCCCAAGCTTTTGGCCACTTGCCAAAAGTAAACGGAAGAAAAAAATCATTCTCTCATCAAATACCATAGTCATGGTAATGCTTATCTTTGGTGCATAGAAGGGAAGCTCCAAGAATTTCAAACCAACTCACTCTGTAAAATGAGTGTGATGATAAATTATCCTGGGATTTCACTTCCGTTTGTGAAATATGTTTCCAGGGCACTGGAAGGCTGGGTAAGCAGGTGAGTTGCTTCAGAATTTCTCAGTTAGGACCAATTATCCACCCTTCCCCATTTTCTTGCCCCAAAAGTTGTAGATCTCAGCTGGTGATCCTGGGAGGGATCCTAGGTTTGCCTGCTGCCCTTTCTCCCTTTCAAGGCATTTACATTTTTTGACCAAGAAAGCTTAGCAGGGTGCTTCTGACTTTGTCTTGTTCTGTGCTGTGCTGTTCTTCGTCGTTCAGTCACGGTCACGTCCGACTCTTTGTGACGCCGTGGACTGTAGCCCGCCAGGTTCCTCGGTCCATGGGATTCTCCAGGCAAGAATACTGGAGCGGGTTGCCAGGCCCTCCTCAGGACTGCATCTCTGTCCTGACCCAGGGATCGAACCCAGGTCTCCCGCATTGCAGGTGGGTTCTTCACCAGCTGGCCCTTACCTAGTAATCTCATATTTACTAGTGGGCTAGCAGTGAGCCCCAGTCATGCAGGTTCAAGCCTCAGTTCTCTCATTTGGTGACTTTCGGGGTGCCATCAGGGCAACTTCTAGGTTACTCCTCTTTATTTTTCCTACCAATGGATGACTAATCTTTGTTTTGTATTCAGAGAAATAGCAAAAAACTGGAATGTTTGTGAACAATTACATCACACTCTGACGCAAAATGGGAGAAGGAAATGGCAACCCACTCCAGTATTCTTGCCTGGAGAATCCCATGGACAGAGGAGCCTGGTGGGCTACAGTCTTTGGGGTTAAAAAGAGTCGGACATGACTGAAGTGGCTTAGCTCAAGCAAAGAGGGCAGTGCTCTACTGAGGACTTGTCTGTCAGCATCTCTGCCACTCTCACCTTCATTTCTAAAGATCACTTTTCAGGGCCAATGATTTTCCGAGAATGTATAAGACTACTGTGATGAACCAGAGAAAAGAAGATATCTTAAAATTCATCCTAAAAGCTTGTGGTTTTCAGTTAAGATGGTGATAGTATGACAAAGTTGAGTTAATTAGTAATTCCCATTGCTTTTACAAAGCTGCTATAATCCTGCAATGTTTTATACATTTGGCAGTCATGCAGTTTTCATATCCTTTTGAGGAGGGAACACCTATCTCAACCTGTTTTATTCTGTTCTGCTTTGTCTTTGCAAATGTTAAAACAGTAAGGAAACTAACCTAACTGACTTAAAGGGCACAGAAAACACAGTGGTAACTTGTAAGAGAAGAAGCTGTGGGCTAGATCTTTGCATAGGAATGGAAGACCTTGCAGGCCAGTCACTATGATTTGATTCTGATTTGCTTGTCCTTTGGGGTTCCCATTCCTGCCTGGTTCCCAGAACTGTTCCTCACCAGCATTGAGGGGGATTAGGAAGGATTTCAAGGGCCATCCAAAGATTCTCTTCCAGGGAAAAAGCCTCATACATTTACTGAACAGAAGGTCCATTATCTTTTAGTATCTCAGCTTCCCAGTCCAGTGTTTAATCCTATGCAGATAACCAGATATAACCATGTGTGTCTAATTTCTACACCTGCACTTTCATAATTTAGAAAACATTGTGCTGCTTACTCAACTGTGATGCAATACGCTTTTTAAAAAAGTGTCTACTGATACTTCTTAACTTGATATTGATTCCATCATGAAAAAAACCCTTTTTTGACACTACAAAAACAAAAGGAGAAGGTAGGGAAAAAACTCATAAAACATTTGCTTGAAGGAAGCTATTTTTTCAAGAAGTCCATCTAAGCAGCATTTTCGTATAGCTATAATTTTTTTTTCTTTTTTTGGAAATTCTTGTTTGATGGACGACATCAGCCTCTAGTCTGATAAATCAGAGTATCATAGCTCTTATAGTGATCAGACTTACAGAAAACTTGCCTTCATGCTGTACTAGACTCTGGCCCAAGAAAATCAGAGACACTGAAGATATGAGAACTTAGGAATCTGAAGTCCATGACCCTCATGACTCTAACACACAAGAAAAAGAGAATGCCTTGTGTCAAAGAGTGGGTGAGGAGTTTAAAGCAGGGAAAGGAAAATTAGCAGATATATATATTCATACATATATATAATATATATTAACATGAATTAGAAGAAACTAACATCTTCTGTAGGTCAGAGATGGTTAAGTGCTGATGATTTTGAGACTTCAACCTAATATCAGAATCCCAACAGGTAAACAACGTTTGGTGCCAATCTTATGAATAAAAATGTCTTCTTTTTCTTCCCTGTGTCTGAATTGCTTTACCTGCCCTTTTTCTAAATCAAGAGGAAATAAAGCAAACAAAAATCAATGAACAAATATGACAGAGAAAAGTCTAAAGTACAAAAGGACGACATAATAGAAACAAGGAGACAACAAGATTAAAAATTGAATAGGAGGAAAATATAGATAAAGAAAATATTAAAGTTGAAATAAAAATTTAAAAATGAAGTAATGTCCAAAGTCTAAAATACAAACACAATGTTTGGGAAAATAATGATATTCCACTTAGCAACACTCAATGCAAAAATAGCCTACTTTATATTATTAGCTTCTCTCAGAATCAGTGTATCTGAACAGTTGATGACTAGACTTTAAAACAGGAACTGTCTATAATTTGGTTATATGTATTCAAAGCCTCCTTCTTCCCATGGAATAATGTTCTGTATGTGAAGGATAAATGCGAAACCGATGAAAAGATTCATATCCACTAGTAACATGTGATTAAATATTTCCAATAAAATTGATTTTTGCTTTTCACTCATTCTCCTGAGCAATGAAAAGTGTCTACTTTCAAACTGATGTGCTAAAGTAAAGGGAATCAGAGGCCAGTATGCACAGAAAATAGGAAACAAAAACACAGAACATTGAAGAGAAGGAGTGCCAGAATAAAAATACAAAGAAAAGTTATACATAAAGAAATAGTAAAATGAAGACAGACATGAAAACAATGGAAGGTGGGTGGCTTTTTTAATTTAGAAAAACAGCACAGATCCAAATTTATAAATAAATAATTCATACAATGCATTAAAAAGTACACAGCCTTCATGCTCCCTCTATAAAGAAAAATATTATCTTGTTGAACACAAAGAATTTGAAAAATAACACTTCTGTTATTTGAAACAACTAATCCTTATTGTTCTTGAATGTACACAGTTGTCATTAAGAAGCTACACAGATGTACATCCATGGCTGATTCATGTGAATGTATGGCAAAAACCACTACAATATTGTAAAGTAATTAGCCTCCAATTACAATAAATAATTGTAATAAATAAATAAATAAATAAAATAAATAATTTACAAAAAAAAAAA
>SJYQ01104626.1:148356-177547 GCA_006410935.1 Redunca redunca
AAAAAAAAAAAAAAAAGAAGCTACAAGTCTCACAAAGATAAAACTTCCAAAGTTAACAAGTAATCAACAGGTAATCAACTTTCATCTGAATGCATTAGTGCAGTTACTTTGATGATAACGAGATTCAAGTAACAATAACACTGGATATTACAACTGCTTGGGGAAAAAATTGAAAAGATGAATAGTTCTCTTAAAATGACAGGTGTCTTTTGTGGTTCTATGAATATTTCCATCCAGGTGGTCCAAGGAGAATTGTCTATGGCATTCTAGGGTATAACATTTGTAAAAATGAACGCTCGTAACCCAATATTTGCAAATGTATTTGTAAAGGCATTTAGCAGCATCTCTTCTACCAATTGGGTGAATCGGTGGCCTGGGGTGGTCACTTACTAGAATTAGTGCTGTCGTCCTTGGTCCCGTCGAGAGCTCCATCGGGGTGCATTTGCAAGTAGTAGCCTTGCCTGCAATATAACCTGGTCACTATACCCTTGAGCTGGGGATCTGAAAGGCAAACACAGAGGTCATAAGCCTCACAACGCATAGCAATAGAATTTTTTTTCTTCCCTGTTTCTTTTCTTTCTTTTTCAGAAGTAAAAGGGCATTTTATAGAAACATTTTATAGAAGCACCTTTTATTTTATGTTTCCCAGAAATGTCTCTGCATTTCTCAAACCTGGAAGATGCTGATCACAGGAGGTGAAGAAAATGCAGTCATCAACTTATTTTACGTAAAGTCGTAAAGCCATAAACTTTAGATAACAGGTCATTAAAAAAAAAACCCGACAGGTATGTATTTAAATAATTAGTTAAAATGATTAAACTACTTAATCTATTTAGCTATTAGCTAAGTCCTAAACTAACTAATTTAATAGTTTAAACTAATATCATTCAGGGTGGTGGGACAAGAATTTTGCAAACTCCTGGCTTTAAGAAACCATAAGGTAAAGGTGAAGTTGCTCAGTCATGTCCGACTCTTTGCGACCCCATGGACTGTAACCTGCTTCTCCATCCATGGGATTCTCCAGGCAAGAATACTGGAGTGGATTGCCATCTCCTTCTCCAGGGGATCTTCCCGACCCAGGGACTGAACCCAGGTCTCCCACATTGGAGGCAGATGCTTTAACCTCTGAGCCACCAGGGAAGCATATCAAAAGCTTTTTAATGGAATTTTTTTTTCACTTAATTTGACAAGTAATCCCTAAATGTGAAAAACTTTTATTAAAAAAAAAAAAAAAGCCATACTAACACTTGGTACACATTCTCAGAAAAAGCCCTGATATGGAGGGTGTTTCCTTGATGCTTAAACAGTCACCCTAACTTGCACAGAAGTATTGTGTACTTAGATGTGATGCCCAGTAAAATGTGAAAATCAGCTTCTGGACTCAGGGAGAGACACAGTAAAACCTAAGCTCTCAGCTATCAGTCAGTCAGTTCAGCTGCTCAGTCATGTCTGACTCTTTGCAACCCAGTGGACTGCAGCACGCCAGGCTTCCCTGTCCATCACCAACTCCCAGGGTTCACTCAAACTCATGTCCATTGAGTCGGTGATGCCATCCAGCCACCTAATCCTCTGTCATCCCCTTCTCCTCCTGCCTTCAATCTTTCCCAGCATCAGGGTCTTTTCCACTGAGTCAGCTCTTTGCATCAGGTGGCCGAAGTACTGGAGCCGTATTGCATTCAGCTTCAGCTGAATCTCCAATAATCTCTGGCCATAATCCAGAACAATTAGATGAATTAGATAATCCTATATAATTTATATAACCACAAGGGATAGTAAAATTATACACTATGGATTTTTATTCTTATCTCAAATGGCTTAAGCTCAAGGACAGTGGAAGTTTATTACAATCAAAAGGGAAATTACACGGTAACAAACTTCACATTAGATGATTCATCGAAGAGATAGCCGGTCTAGTGATCCGGTGCTTCACAAAGAGCCAATTGTACCTTCAAAAATAAATATTTGCCTGTGGCTTTTCAAAGGTCACCACCATCTCATGACTAGATTTGATGGGAGACATCAGAATCCTCCCCATGGCAACTAGCATGTCTCCACAACCCCTGAATGAGACATGCAAATGTGATCATGCTGTCAAAACAGGCAGTTGTTACAGAATGATGAAACCGAGCATGTTGTCATTGACAAAAAATGATGGATGGCAAACAGGTGAACACACACAAAAAAAATGTGCAAAAGCAAACTGAAAAAGCTGTTCAAAACAGAATATCCTCAGCCTTTTGTTTAGTTCCCAAGAAATTAAAAAGAATGACAGCATCTGTTTCTATGTACATCTGATGTAACTGATCATTTGAGAAATGGCCCCACAGCACAGATTTCCTTCAAAGATATTGTGATATTGAAGAATCTGGAAAATAATGCATGAAAACCACAGCATGGCAGCATTCGTGTAATCAAGCAGGTTAGAGTTTTTGGAGGAGTAGGATTTTAGAAAGAAACATCTAAGAGATTGTTACGTGGTAAAAAATCTGCCTGCAATGCAGGAGACCTGGGTTCCATCTGTGGGTTGGGAAGATCCCCTGAAGAAGAGAATGGCAATCCACTCCAATATTCTTGCCTGGAGAATCTGGAGAATCCCATAGACAGGTCATGGGGTCAGAAAGAGTCAGACACGCCTGGGTGACTAACACTCACACTAAAAGTGACGGTTACAATTGTGTCATGCATGATCCTTGGGTGCATGTGTTCAGTTGCTTCAGTTGTGCCTGACCCTATGGACACCAGAGCTCACCAGAATGCTCTGTATATGGGATTCTCCAGGCAGGGATACTTGAGTGAGTTGCCATGCCCTTTTCCAGAGTATCTTCCTGAGCCAGGGATCGAACCCACGTCTCTTATGTCTATCCGCACTGGCAGGTGGGATCTTTACCACTAATGCCACATGGGAAGCCCCGTATGTTCCTTACTCTGCAGTATACAACTTAAAAAAAAATCACATAATTCTATGTGCCTTAGTGAACCTTACTCTGCTCATCACCCAATAAGTACTATTGAACCTTTAAGTACTGAGGATTTTTCCTAGTTTTGCTGTATTATATTTACACTTATCACTGAAAATAGGTAGCACAGAAAAAGAAGGGAACAAAAGTGAAAAGGTCGGATAGGGGCAGAAATTCCTAGTTGCCATGAAAACATACAGAGCATTTCAGAGACAGAAAATTTCTTTTGCAAAAGCTTTATGTTCTGGATCACTTACTTTTAGTAATCCTATATCTTAGCTATGATATCTTCTGGACTTGAATTAAGTATACCAGGCAAGAAAGTGAGAAGACACGTGACCCTCACAAGTCCCTTCACACTTACAGAGAGAGCCCCCTTCTCTTTTGTTTCTTCTATTAAAAAGATAGAACAAGCGCTGGAGAGAAAGTGGAGAAAAGCAAACCCTTGTGCATGGTTGGTGGGGGTGTAAAATGGGTGCAGTCACTGCGGGAACAGCATGGAGGTTACTCATGATGATGAGTGAAACTGATGAGTGAAACTGACCATCATGAAAACTGAGCCATAGGCTCCAGAGATCCCACTTTCGGGGATATATACAAAGTAAATGGAATCAGGATCTCAAAGAGCTATCTGCTCCCCCATGTTCCCTGCAGCACCATTCACCACAACCAAGACGTGGAGACAACCCAAGTGTCCATCAGCACATGAAAGGATACAGAAATACGTGGTGTAGAATCACAGCGGAATATTATTCAGACATAAAAAAGGACATCCTGCTATTTGTGCTAATAGGACTGAACTTGGAGGACATTAGTCTAAGGACCTAATTTCTAACCACACCTCATGCCTGCTAAGAAATCACAAGTCAAATACAAAATTGTATTTTTGAGTTCTTATTTAATTTCAAGAAAAGAAAACCAAACTGATTTCTATTTATCTACTTTCACAGTATTTGTTTCTTCTTCTTTTCTTTTTTTTTAGAAACCATAGTAATACTGAGTAACAGTCAATATTACTGTTCTTCTCAGGTGCCACAATTAACTCACTGACTTTTCACCACAGTTTACTCACAAAATGGGAAGCCCATTTGGATAATGAGAAAGTAAAGACACAGCACAATGAGGTAATTTGACAGACAGCACATGACTAATAAGTGCAAAGCTGGATTGATGTGATCCTGCCCACTTACCCACTAAATTATGTAGCCTGTAAAAACTGAACAATCAGACTAAACTACCTTAAACAACTTAAAATGAAGTGCAAACATCTATTCTTTAAAACCGGATTCTCAAAGGTTATCTTGGGCTGTGTCTAACCCCTCTAATCCTACATATTTGGAGCTGAATCTATAATGTAAAGCCACAACATAAAGTCAGAGATGACCAAATTTCCTGAAAATCTCTTCTAAGATCTGTCCCACTTTGCCATTGACCACATTTCCAATAAATCTCCATGCATGAAATCCTCATCAAAATCATAAATTTAATACTGTTTAAGTTTAAACTTCCTACAGTATCATTTTCACTTCAATTTCTCCATCTCCATCAACTTCAAAGATCCACTCTGACTTGACCACTAACGTTAATTGTTAACCCCCTGAGATTAACACCATGCTTTCCTTTTATATTCCATCCAATGAGTTGCCCAGTTCCTACAGACACTGTCTTCAAAATCTCTCTCACTGTTTTCCCTTTCTCTATTTTCACTGCCAGCAAGTGTTCAACCCCTCATGGCCTCTCCCAGGCCATGCAGAGTGCTGTTCTTGTCTATCAGATCAGGAAATAAGCAGCAACTCTCCAACACCCACCACATGTCTCACTCCGCAGCAGCAGGGGCCCACCTTACCTGCCAGACCTTGGTTTCTACTGTTCCCCTGCCATCTTCAGCATGCAGCCCAGCCTGGGTCACTGGGTTGCTCTGACTCTTTGCAATCCCATGGACTACAGCACACTGTGGGCTGCCGACAAACATCCCATAATCTCCCACATTGATTCCGTTCCCGTAACCTTCAGTTCAATGCAGGTCAGCTCAGTCGCTCAGTCGTGTGCGACTCTTTGCGACCCCATGAATCACAGCACGCCAGGCCTCCCTGAACATCACCAACTCCCAGAGTTCACTCAGACTCATGCCCATCGAGTCAGTGATGCCATCCAGCCATCTCATCCTCGGTCGTCCCCTTCTCCTCCTGCCCCCAATCCCTCCCAGCATCAGAGTCTTTTCCAATGAGTCAACTCTTCACATGAGGTGGCCAAAGTACTGAAGTTTCAGCTTCAGCATCATTCCTTCCAAAGGAATCCCAGGGCTGATCTCCTTCAGAATGGACTGGTTGGATCTCCTTGAAGTCCAAGGGACTCTCAAGAGTCTTCTCCAACACCACAGTTCAAACTAATCAATTCTTCAGCACTCAGCCTTCTTCACAGTCCAACTCTCACATCCATACATGACCACTGGAAAAACCATAGCCTTGACTAGATGGACCTTTGTTGGCAAAGTAATGTTGCTGCTTACCTGTCTCAAATACGCCCACTTGCATAGAGATGTGAAACTCTGGACTGTGAGTTTCATGAGGAAAAGTGAAATGTACAGTATTGCTCACTATGGCACCTCCTGGGTCTAGATAAATGAGAGCTATGCACCATATCTTTTGTGAATGAATACTGACAAAGATGTAATTTTTCCAGTAATTTCATATTGCAGGTAAGAGTGAAAACTGGAACCACGTGAAAACCAAAACAGCGATCATACTAAAGCCTTAAAAATGTCCGCAATTTTTGACTAGGTAATTTGACTTTTTAGAATTCCAAGTAAAAATAAGTCCTTAGTGTTTTACAGTTTTGTGTAATAACTTGTGTGTATAACTTGAGCATGACTATGTAAAAATACTATTCATAGGAGAAATGAGAGACAATATGCCAAAATGTTAAATGTAACTGTATTTTGATGGTTATCAGAATATTTATTGTTCAATATTAATCATTTGTAAAATGTCCAATCACAATGGCATGCTAACTTTATAATGTTAATGCTATAATATTAAACTATAATAAATGCAGTAGTTAATAGTTAATGCAGAAACTATAATCAATCTATGAATGAGTTAAAATAGCATCCAGAAGTCTGCAAGCAATAAATGCTGGAGAGGGTATGGAGAAAAGGGAACCCTTTTACATTGTTGGTGGGAATGCAAACTAGTACAGCCACTATGGAGAACAGTGTGGAGATTCCTTAAAAAATTGCAAATAGAATTGCCTTATGACCCAGCAATCCCACTGCTGGGCATACACACTGAGGAAACCAGAATAGAAAGAGACACATGTACCCCAATGTTCATCGCAGCACTGTTTGTAATAGCCAGAACATGGAAACAACCTAGATGTCCATCAGCAGATGAATGGATAAGAAAGCAGTGGTACATATACACAATGGAGTATTACTCAGCCATTAAAAAGAATGCATTTCAATCAGTTCTAAGGAGATGGATGGAACTGGAGCCGNAATAAAAATTAAAAAAAATAAAAAATAAATAAAAAAATAAAATGAAAAAAAAAATAGCATTTTGTACCTACTTGCAAGGAAGATCACATATGTATATGCAAATAAACTGGACACCTATTACTGCTGTAGATTAACTGGTTGCCCCAAATTTTCAAGAACTCCACTTAGTATTTTCTCATCGTACATAATCATATGTTCATAAAAGCTTTCCTGTGATACTCATTTATACAATTGTTCAATGTAGCCCTGTATGGCTTAAAGTCAGTCTTTCAAATAATTAAAACAAACCCTTTCTCCCTAAGCCTAGAGTGAAAATATGCAACCAAAAATCACAGCAAAAACAAACAAAACAACAATTTTACTGAGAAAACCATGACATCAGTATGTGCAGTCAGACAAAGGTATGACCAACCTTCTAGATCTCTGTGCAAGAAGGCTCTAACCCTTCATTTTCTTACTTTACTTCCAGTACAAGTCTCAGCTTCCATCTATAATAATACGTGCTGAACCCATCTTGACTCTTTGAGAGAACAGTCAACAAAAAAAGAAACACAAAAATCCCACATAACTGCAGGAATGGACAGGATCCAGACTTTGCAAACATTTAAAGCAAACAGCATCCAAAGTGTGTGTGGGGGTGCTTCTCCCCATGCAGAGGTTTGCAAGATAGCAAACTGCCAGGTATGAAGAAGACCCAGTAGTGGAACTTACTGCTGTTCTTACCTCCAAAAATGACAAAGAACTCAATGGATTGACATTGGTATCTTCAAAGTCACGTGTCACATGCTACATTAGATCCTTGGAGTATGTGGGACAGGTGGGCCATCCCATATTACTGAGGGGTTGGCCCAGTGACCCTGCTTCTCAGCCACTGTTCCTAATGAATGCTTTGCCATAGGTTGAAATTCACATGTTCCTGGTTAAGTGGCTTATAAATTATATTATCTAGTTTAAATAAAATTAGGATAGTTGAGGGGGAAAAAAATCCCAGAGATAGTATGGGCCAGAGGTGAAATTAAAAAATAAGAAAAACAAGCTAAAGCTTAACATCAAGAAAATAAGGAAGATGATGTATATTCTATGTGGATTATGTGGTTAAAAGCAAGCATGAAAATAAGAAAACAACGATAATCTATTCAGATCTCGCATGAGCTCAGCCAAAGGATTTTAAAGGTGTTTAGCAAGATGATGTAAAATACATCTACTATAATAAAAATGGAGTATCACCCTAAATAAGTGTTATGACTTGAGACATAAAAGAGTGGAAGTATTGCTTGCATGAAATAAACTTATATTGAGATGCATGCTCACTTTTTTCATTAAACTAATGGGACAAGAAGATTTGATGATGAAGTACAAAAAATAATTATTTTGTTTTTAATAATGATACAGCCTAAACTCCTATAACTTGGACTCGCAATTAATAATTGAAGGATGAATCAGTATCTGAAGTTCTACACCTATATTTTAGTTAGCCGTATAAAAATGGAAAATATTTTCCAACTCAAAAAACTGTTAGGGATCTTTATTCTCTTTTAAAATACTTATGCATCCAGAGCATCTTATTCTGCTCAAGATAATATGAAAACTTAGCCTTTATTAATTATGTTTTTTGTTCTGCCTTTTCTATTTGCTGTGGCTAGCCATTTCACTGAAAACATCCTGAGGATACTCCTTGTGTGAAACTCTAGACTAACTGTGTTCTCTAATATTAAGTCAAATAGAAATAATGAAAATAATGAAAAGTAATACACTTGTATATGCAGAGAAAAAAAGATATTGCATAATATATTAGCCTCAACACTTAGAACTGAAAGAAATGCAAGTCAGTCCAACTGCCGTTAGGTGCAAGGAAAAAATATCCAACATTTTTAATTAAAACAATCATTTTAGCAGAAGTGGGTTCATCTAAATAAATCACTGCCACAAATTATTTTCACAAAATGTTCTGACTGACAAAAGAGAAATCAGAATAACTCTTAAGATGATGTATACATTTTAAGTCATTTAAACTAATAAATGTACAATATGGCATGGATTTTTATATGGCAAATATATAAATGTATGTACACATGTACTACATCTATTTACTCATAAACCTTGGTACTAGTTATCAACATAGGTTCTTCAGCATCACTCCTCTTATAGCTATGGAAAATCACATTTTTTTTAAACAGGGTAAAAGGCAATTTTGGGAATATACATTTTTGTGGTAGATCTAATTAGATTTTGGCACTCCTAGCAGCAGAAAATAGTACTGTGTATAATTTATCCAAATCCATAAATTATCATATAGTCTAATCATAAAAATAAAACATGCCCAGGAACTCTTCCAAAGGGCTGGGGGAAAAAAAAAAGTGAGAGCATTAAGGAAAATGATAAAGAAAACTAAAGGTGGGAAAATCTGCTATATCTTTCTGTTAATTTCTGAGAATGGTACTCACTTTCCTCTTGGAAAGTGGGAAATGTCACCTTCAGAGCCCCACTCCCCTGGGAACCTTGTTTCAGCTATTTCAGAGTTGCTGCTCAACCCACCACCCCAATCCAATGCATTATCACGTCTGCTGAATTTTAACTGCTGATTCTACAGTCTACAGTATTCTTCACCTCTGCCTACCAGAATCCTTTGCCTGATGGTATTAGGGATACAATCTTGCCTGAAAATACAGTTTTTGGGCTCAGAGAGATTGCTGTCTATTGAAAGAAGAGGCAAACTTATAATACGAATTTATACCAATTAATCATGCATTAAATTATTGGATTTACATGTCTGTCTGCCCAGCAAATACATTATACATCTTTTAATAATTTGCATCATGTATTATTCAAAGTAGCCTGTCACTATGCTTTGAACAGAACAGCTGCTCAACAAATATATATTGAACTGAATTTATTTTCTGTTGGTTTTTTCAGATCGATAAGTTCTAAATGGAATTCAAGACAAAATGCATTTTTCTATATCTTCTTTAAGACTTGGAGGAGTAGAGTATACTTAAGATAAAGGTAAAGGTAGATTTGGGTTCTTAAAAGGAAACGCCACAAAATTTTAAGCAGTTATTTTTTTCCAAAAATTATTTTGGCCCAAAAATTTCCTCTAGGTAAGATATAATAAAAAAACAATAGTAGGTAAAGCCTTTCTTCGGGAAATGTCTGAGAAGATCATTAAAAGGAAGGCAAGCTGTAAAGATCCTGCTTAATATTTGACCCTAAGCTCTGAGGACCAGACAGACCTTGAGCAGACCTAGGTATCTAGGGATTCCTGGTACAGTGTTGAACTTTTCAAATATTCAGGGTCTACAAGTTCCAGAAAGAAGCACATCTTTGAAGCTCAGTTAGAAAAGCACCCCATTCCAATGCCATTCAAAATCTTAGCAATATAATTTCAGTAAGGACATATTACTAAACATATTGTTACTAGAATATTCCATGTTTACTCAGCCAGTCCCTAAATATTTACTAACAACCTCTTTTCTATTTCTTTATGATGGGATTATTTTCAATTAAGAAAACCACCATGGGAAAAACTGCTACAAACCTCCTTTGGAATGGTGGATTCTGAAAGCAAACTGTAGCATCTTGAAACACTCCTAAGTTCTGTGTTTAACTTATGATACCTTGGCACAATAAACACACACACACACACACACACACACACACACACACCAAACAGCATAGAGTGAAGAAGTTTTCACTTCGCCATATATGTGGCCAAAATCTCATTATTTTTAATGGACAATCCTTTCACTTTCTACTGCTCAACACAAAAGCCATTTTATGCTTATTATAATACAAAATATAATTGCATATTATTAATCAGGCCTCTTACTGTGTTCTTCACAAAGTTTGAGACTAATCAAATGTAACTGAATGGCTTAAGGAACAAAGGCCCAAGAGTATTATTAGCATTTGCTAATATTTTGTAGTCAAACACCATAATGAGCAAATTTCAGCGCTGGAAATGTGACTGAAAAAGAATGTGAATGCTATATGAGCTATATACCACAGTCTGAGAGAGCTTAATAATTATGCAGAATTTCTTTAAAAGCCAAAATGACTTCTATTTCTGACCAAGAAAGAATAAGGAGGACTGGACGTACTCTCTAATATGAAACAACAAAAAAGGACAAATTGAATTTTGCAAGACACTGGATACCAGGAAATGAAGGACAGAGGTTTCCAGGAGATGGAAAAGAAATAAGGTGAGCTCTTTTGTTCCCGGATTTTAAAGGCTTAGAGATGTTCCAGGACCTGGTGAAGGAAGGGGAGCCCGGTGGACTCTCTAAGTTGAGATGGAGTTGAGTCCAGGGAAAGGAGAGGGCTGCAGAGGGATAGAATTTCTGGGATCTACATAGCGTCTCCTTAGGTCTTCAGCTGAGCACTAATGGACAACGGCATATGAGGAGATCACTCAAGGCTAGGAAAAATCATCCGAGAGGAATAGAGGTAAGAGTGCCTCAAACACACACAAGACTGGGAACAATGCCTATTCCCGCTAGCTGGACTGGAAAAACTCATAATTCATGGGGCGCTGAGCAGAGTATAAATAAGAGGCTTGCCTCTGTAGGAGGGGAATTAGCTTAGTCTGAGCAACGCTTCAGTCTCCCCTAACAAATTCTGAAAGCAAAAGCATACTGTTTTTGAGTAACTTAACTGCATCCCAGAATAAGTTCAAGAACATTTGTAGGAATACAAAAATATCTAACATTCAGGGAAGTAAAGTTAAAAGTATTTGGAATCCAATAAGAAAATGCAATAAGGCACGCAAAGAAGCAGGGGGATCTGACCCATAAAAACAGGGAGAATCAGTAAACCAAAACTGACCCAGAGCTGCCCCAGATGTCGGAATATCAGACAGGGACATGCAAACAGTCTTTACAGCTCTAGACCTTCCACACATCCCAAAAGTTAAGTACAGACACATCCAGCCCAGAACAAACTTTGATGGGTGAAAGCTACATTTCATGAAGTGAAGAAAAAAATATGCGGAATGGCATTAATGGCAGATTAGACTAATCGCAGAAACAGGGGTGAACTTGGAGACATAGTTATAGAAATGATTGCAAGTGAAACCCACAGAGAAAACAGAATTCTAAGAAGAAATTAACAGAGCTGTCAGATAACTTTAAATGATTGGAGATATGTCTAATTGGAGATTCCAGGGAAAAGTACCAAGAGGGAAAGAAAGATATTTGAAGAAATAATGACTGGAAATTTCCAAATTGATGAAAACAATAAAACCAAAAGTCCAAACCGCTTAACACATTCCAAAGACAGGAAACACGAGGAAAACAATACAAAGACACATCGTATTGAAAGTACTTAAAACCAGTGATAAAGAGCTCATTGCTTGTTTCCCCAAGATCTGTGACTGCTTGGAGACTGGTAGAGAGACTGGGAGGATCAGGGGTCAGGAGTTCAAAGGGACGTAAGGAAACCTCTGTGGTGGCAGACATATTTATAACCTTGAGGATGACGATGATGTCACATGTTAAAACATAAAATTATACACGTTTAAATACAGATGATTTTTATGACAGTTATACCTTAGCAGAGTTATTAACAATCAAAGTAACAGTGTGTCATGCTGGGAATAATCAGACCATATTAATCAAGGACAAAATAGATTTCAAGGCAAAGAATCTGACAATACATAAGGAAGGATCATTTCCTAATGATAAATAAGTCAATTTACGAAGAACGCATTACAGTCTTGAATGTTTCTGCATCTACTGACAGAGTTTCAAATCCATGAAGTAGAAACCAAAAGGATTTGAGGGAGAAATAGAAAAATCTAATTTGAAAGTCAGAAATTTCAACTGTATTCTCAAAAAGAGAGAAAAACTAGGAAAAAAAAAAAAAACCCTAAGGCTTAGAGTATTATATGTTAAATTTAACACACTCAGTTAATCACTAGAAAGTATGATTCACTTCTTTCAGAAACTAGAAATGGGATTCTCTAAATTTAAGAAATCTGAAAAGCAACAACTATTTGACTCACTCAAAGACTTTTTATAGCAGGCCATACAAATTTGCACTCCAGCCATCATTACATTATCAGAAGTTGAGAATTGGTATAACAAAAAGGAAGATATTAAAGAATCCAAGGGCATCTGTTGAAATTAAAGTGCACTCTTGGTTAATAGAGTCTTCCCGGGTTGCTCAGTGGTAGAGACTTGCCTGCCAACGTGGGAGACGCAGGAGACGCTGGTTTGACCCTGATTTGAGAAGATCCCCTGGAGAAGGAAATGGCAACCCACTCCAGTATTCTTGCCTGAATATCCCATGGAGAGCCTGGTGGGCTACAGGCCATGGGGTCACAGAGTCAGACATAGCATACTTTGTTTAATAAAATTCAGCATGCAAAGCCTTTAGTGAAAGTTATATTGGATTAGGATATGTCATATTCATATGAACTATGAATACAGGAATTAGAGCAGAAGTATAGTTTTATTAGCTTTCTTATGAGAAGGCATAGAGCAGTGAACAGGGAATTTCACATGAAAAAAATGGTGTTTTCCATTTTTTAGCACACATTTGCTTTATAGCCCGGAAGCATTTCCCTAAATGTGTTATGCCAAGAAAATAATCAGGACAGGGGGAAAGTTTTAAAAAGTAACTGTAGGTAACAAGGATTGATCAATACATTCTCCAGAGTCGAGGTTCACACTTTAGAATAGTGTTTCAGAGCAGATATTTAAAACCCACTTTGCCTGTTTATACCTAGAACTACAGAGGTAACTCCATCTAATGGGCAGAGTTGTAAGATGAAAACGGTACCAGTAAATACTTGGTTTACTTCTGTTTGAGGAAGATGCAAATAGCTGAGGTCTGCTTCCTTCTAAAATTTCTGTTTCAGACTTTGTCTCCCAGCTACTTCTCAGAGGAGATGAAAGTTGTAAAAACCCTTTTGTTAACAATGTCAGTCCTCCTGGAAACTCCAGAGCAGCAGGGTCACAGGCAGGAAGGAGAAGGCATTCGGCGTACTTATTCATCATGTAAAGTCACATTGTCACCTTTAACTAGAGGGGGAAAACACTGAAGCCAGTGGTTATGAAAATAAATTAAAACACACTGACACAGTCTCTGAGAAATCAAGGTGGAAGTTCCATGAACAATGATGTAGAATTTGGTCTTGAATTTAGAGTTTAGCTATAGACCCAGGTGTATTTTTTTTTTAAATTAAAGTGTAGTTGATTCACAATGTTTTGATAGTTTCAGGTATAGAGCAAAGTGATTCAGTTACCTATATATACGTGTGTGTGTGTGTGTGTGTGTGTGTATAATGATTGCTCCTTGGAAGAAAAAGTATGACAAACAAAGACAGCATATTAAAAAGCATGTGAGAGTTGGACCATAAAGAAGGCTGAGTGCTGAAGAATTGATGCTTCTGAACTGTGGAGATGGAGAAGACTCTTTGAGAGTCACTTGGATGGCAAGAACAAACTAGGCTACCAGGCTTCTCTGTCCATGGTATTCTCCAGGTAAGAATACTGCAGCGGGTTACCATTTCCTTCTCCAGGGGATCTTCCCGACCCAGGAATCGAACCCAGGTCTCCCACATTGGAGGTAGACACTTTAACCTCTGAGCCACCAGGGAATCCCTAGTCAATCCTAAAGGAAATCAATCCTGAATATTCATTGGAAAGACTGATGCTGCAGATGAAGCTTCAGTACTTTGGCCACCTGATGCAAAGAGCTGACTCATTGGAAAAGACCCTGATGCTGGGAAAGATTTAAGGCAGGAGGAGAAGGGGATGACAGAGGATGAGATGGGTAGGATGGCATCACTGACTCAATGGACATGAGTTTGAGCAAGCTCTGGTAGATGGTGAAGGACAGGGAAGCCTGGCGTGCTGCAGTTCATAGGGTCACAAAAAGTCAGACACAACAGCAACTGAACAACATATGTATGTATATATATTAGGTTCTTTTCATTATAGGTTATTACAAGTTATTAAATATGTGCTGTGCTCTATAGTGCAAGTGCAAGTCACTCAGTCATGTTCAATTCGTTGCCACCCCATGGACTATATGGTCCATGGAATTCTCCCTGGCCAAAATACTGGAGTGGGTAGCCTTTCCCATCTCCAGGGGATCTGTGCAACCCAGGAATCGAACCCAGGTGTCTGGCATTTCAGGTGGATTCTTTACCAGCTGAGCCACAAGGGAAGTCCTACAGTAGGTCCCTGTTGTTTGTCAAGCCAAGCACATTTTAAAGGGAGTTTAGTCCACTCAAGTCTGAGAGCAAATTTGCACTGACTTACGCCTTTTATTCCCTGGAGAAGGAAATGGCAACCCACTCCAGTATTCTTGCCTGGAGAATCCCATGGACAGAGGAGCTTGGTGGGCTACGGTCCACTGGGTTGCAAAGAGTCGGACACAACTGAGCAACTTCACTTCACGCCTTTTATTCTTTTTTTTTTTTGTATTTCCATTTTCTTTTTGTTCAACTTCACAGAGTGATAGAGTCATAGTGTGCTAATTTCATAAGCAATCTCGCAGTTTGGACATGTTTTGGGGAGCCGAGTGGGCAGGAGGAAGAGAAGTCTGTGAGAAGTTGAGTGAGAGTCAGCCTCCTTCCACCCTCCCCCATCCTTCCAAATGCACGCTTGAGTCTTAAGTCCTGATTTCCTCTGCTTAAATTGGATTTGTGGTTTGTGGCTTTGGCATCAGATTCATACTTTTAATTTCTAAAAAAAAGAAGGGGAAAAAAAACCCACTGGGAAAGGCATTACTCAGTGCATTTTGGCACAAGTCCTTTAGAGACGCGATAGAGAACTGCTTCTCGCTCATCCCTACTGGTTCTGTGCTCTCACATCCACTCTTTTGCTTTCTTCAAGACACAAAGTTCTTCACCCCAAAGCGTTTCTGACCTATAACTGATTTGCTCCACCCCTTGGGGAAAAAAAACAAAAAGGCACAGTGATCTGGAGAAGAACCAGACAAGTCGAGGAGCCTGAAGCCACAAAAGAGAGAATGATCCAGACAGTCTGCAGTCACCGCTTAGCGATCGTGCTCACAGCACAACCAAAATGAGAAGTCGAGCTTGAAGTCACTACACTCAGGAATACCGCTTAAACACGTTTGTTTGTTTGTTTTCCTTTTATAAGATCATTTCATGCAGCCTAGAAATGCCAACATTTTTACCAGTTTTAAAAGCCAGCTTCAGTCGTTCAGCCCACCGATATGGAAACAAACAGAAAACTCTTCATTCCATTCCAACTCTGTGTGAAAGACAATGTGAGAACCCAAATTGACGAGGGGGTTTAAGGCACTTCCTTCCTGAAAGAATTTACAGTGTTATGTGGATTTCAAGGTAGATTAGACAGCAAAAGTGAAGTGAAATTTGCTCAGTCATGTCTGACTCTCGGCGACCCCAGAGATCCACAGTCCATGGAATTCTCCAGGCCAGAACACTGGAGTGGTTGGCTTTTCCTTTTCCAGAGACTAGACAGCAAATGACTCAACAATAATAAAAGACTTAATAGTCATTTATGAAAGCCACTGGACAAAGAAGATGGCCATTCCTGATTGACTAGCTGAAGAATGTGGGATGGAGACATGCATACTACCCACTAAGAGCTGTCCTTCTAAATCCACATGGTTAGTGGAAGACTTCAGAGAGAAAGTGAGGTGCGGGCTAATCAGAGATGGATAGGATGTGGGGATGGAAAGAGACATGGGCTTCTCAAGTCAGGAGAAGGTCGTGATGGTACAAGTCTGTGAAGACCTTTTGACTGACAGGCTGGGTTTCGGGGATGTAGGGCCGGTGGCAGGTAAGGCTGGTTGCAGTCTGCAGGCAGCTTTGGGCATCCAGAAAACTCAAGGTGAGCAGCAGGCACATTCATCAGTGGAGAGAGTCAGCATGCTCTGGGTTTTGTTTTTGTTATTTGTTTTGTTTTTTCTTAGTTGAAAAGTGATCTAATGTTGTAACATTTTAGAGAATGCTATCAACTGCAGATTTTTACTCCATGCACAATGAAAGCTTGGGGAAATAAATGTTAAAAAATTTAATCTGAGAAATTAATTTGGCTGTGTTTCTAGATCCTAAAGGAAATCAGTCCTAAATATTCATTTCAAGGACTGATACTGAAGCTGAAACTCCTATACTTTGGCCACCTGATCCAAAGAACTGACTCCTTGGAAAAGACCCTGATGCTGGGAAAGATTGAAGGCGGAAGGAGAAGGGGACAATAGAAGATGAGATGGTTGGATGGCATCACCGACTCGATGGCCATGAGTTTGAGCAAGCTTCAGGAGTTGGTGATCGACAGGAAAGCATGGCGTGCTGCAGTCCATGGGGTTGAAAAGAGTCGGACAGAGCTGAGCAACTGAACTGAATACAAAATTCTAAGCTTGGCTGTAGCACATGTTAGCAAGTTAGCTGTCTGCGTGTGTTTGTAATGAAATTTAAAGGCTGTTGTAGTCTAGTAATGGGAGACTTTTTTAAAACTTTTTATTTTGTGTTGGAGCAAAGCCAATTAACAATGTTGTGATAATTTCAGGTGGGCAGCAAAAGGACTCAGCCATACATATACGTGTATCCATTCTCCCCCAAACTCCCCTCGCATCCAGGCTGCCACATAACATTGAGCAAAGTTCCCTGTACTATATACAGTAGGTCTTTTTAAATGCTGTGACTTTAGGTCACTCAAGATCATTCCTACTGACATTTCACAGGGGATTCATTGAAATAATACTTTAGGCAAGCTTACTCTGTTGTTTCATGAAGGAGGGAAATGTAATAACATCATTAATAAAAAATGTCTAAATCCTTATCAATATTTTTCTGAAATGTGTTAATATAACTGAGCTAAATATATTAGTATCTCCCTGGTCAATTCAAAGGCAGACAACTTTAAAATGCCATGTTTTCTTTTGGATATTACTTTTGCATGGAAAACAGTCAAAAAATACATCTTAAGACATATATTTCTATTCACTTATGTACAATAACGGGAAAGCCTCATAGAGAATATCAAGTAAAAAATAAAGTTTAACTGTCATGAATAGTGGAGGAGGACATGGCAACCCACTCCAGTATTCTTGCCTGGAGAATCTCATGGACAGAGGAGCCTGGTGGCTACAGTCCATGGGGTTGCAAAGAGTTGGACACAACTGAAGTGACTTGGCACGCACGCACATGTGCGTATTTGACCTAGAAACTTTAGTGCATTATTTAGTTAAATCTTTAGCCTAACCCATATAATACACAAAGAAAACTTGAATCTGTGAACACACAGCATTTGCCCACTCTTGCCCAGTTGGTGAGAGATGAAGTTGATTCTAAATCCTAAAATGTTTTGGGATCTGAAAATGTCTTTGTCTTCTGTCGCCACTTCAGTTACATATACAGGTATTTATCATCTACATCTTTATCCAAACTACTTCCTCTTCTTCCACACCTGTCACAACACTGCCCTCCATCAAGGCCTTGCCTTGATGTTTAGAAACATCCCCCTGTTTCTAAAATGCTCTCTTACTCTGTCTGTGGGGAAACAGTCTTTGTTTCCTTGATTTGCATATCATCTTTGTTGAGTTTTATTTTTTTAATTTTTATTTTATATTGGAGTATAGTTAATTTAACAAAGCTGTGTTCATTTCAGGAATACAGCTAAGCGATTCAGTTACACATCTATTCTATTTCAAATGCTTTTCCCATTTAGGTTATTACAGAATATTGAGCAGACCTCCATGTGCTGTACAGTAGGTCTTTGGTGGTGATCTGCTGATATTTTAAATATAGTCGCTTCTTACGTTTTAATGCTCAGTTTATTTAGATAACACAAAGCAAGTGCTGATATGTGGGTTTCAGAGCTTTTGTGGGCAGAGGGTGTGGGGCATTCTTGTATGACGGCTTCTTTCTATCCTCATCACCCTACATCTGTGGGATATCAGTATCTTCCATTCAAAAAAGCATTTCCTGGCACGCCTGAGAAAACACTGACCTTGTAAAATGGATGGGTGCTGGCTTCCAGGGCTCCTGTATGAAACCTTGCCATCTGTTTTGCTCTGCTCTGTGCCAGGAGAATCATTTGGTGGCCATTGCTCATTTAAGCCCCTCGACTAAAATGGGATCCATAGTTCAGAAGGTCATCGCAGAGAGGCAAAGCTTTAAATACAATTGGAACTAAAAAAACCCCAAAACCCTCAAATCTCTGAGAGGACAGCCTACTATAAGTTATAACAATATGACTTGTAACATCAAAACTCTACACCCACACAAGCTACAGGCTGGCACAGAATGTTCCTCAGAGACGAGTTTCCTATTCTGCACATTCATGACCGCAGACCTGTCCACAGGGACCTCGTCTGATTGGTGAGCAGGGTAAGCACCTCACCTTCCAGAGTGTTTTCTCATCCAAGAACACATGTGGAATAATGTCAAACCACCAAGGTGAGGCCACCAATGATATCAGATGTAAATCTGGCACTCAGGAGAGGCCAGGCACAGGGTAAAGTTTCCTTCCTCTCCACTATTTATTTCTTCTGCTCCTTTCATTAGAATTAAATTAGAATCCCCAATCTCCACTTTTTGTAGTTGTGGCTCAGTTGGTAAATTGTGTCCGACTCTGTGCGACCCCATGGACAACTCAGCAGGCTTCCCTGTCCTCCACTATCTCTCAGGATTTGCTCAGACTCATGTCCACTGAGTCGCTGATGCCATCCAACCATCTCACCCTCTGTCTCCCCCTTCTCCTTTTGCCTTCAATCTTTTCCAGCATCAAGGTCTTTTCCAATGAGTTAGCTGGCTCTTTGCATCAGGTGACCAGAGTATTGGAGCTTCAGCTTCAGCATCTGTCCTTCCAGTGAATATTCAGTAATGATTTCCTTTAGGATTGACTCGTTTTCTCCTTGCAGTCAAGGGACTCTCAAGAGTCTTCTCCAGTACCACACAGTTCAAAAGCATCAGTTCTTCGTCTCTCAGCCTTCTTTACGGTTAAACCCTCACATCTGTACGGGACTACTGGAAAAACCATGGTTTTGACTATACGGATCTTTGTCAGCAAAGTGACGTCTCTGACAGATTTGGTGAAACTAGAAACAGGAATGCAGCAAGATGGGGAAACACTCGGCCCTTTCCTCTGAGCCTCTTCTTCCACAAGAGCCTCTCCAGTCACACACCCCAGTCGCCTAGACCCTCACAATGCCCTCACCCTCCCCTCTCCCCAGCTGTACAGAAAATAACCCAACTCCAGATGGAGCCTTGACGCCCAGTGTTCAGATGGGAGCAGCCCAGGGCAATATTTCCTAGCAGCCTCCTTTCCAAAAGCACCCACATGCCTAGAAATGCCAGACTGTATCCTTCCTTCTCCTCACCTCTGTTTCACTGAGACAATGGTCCTCCTTTTCTGCTGCAGTCCATGGGGTCACAGAGAGTCAGACATGACTGAGCGTGCATGCATGCACAGTATAATGGTTAATAATATCAGTGGTTAACGTGTAAGGTATTTAGACAGTAGGGAAAAGAAAATAAGGAAATAAACAACTCAGAGTCACTACAAAGATGCAAAAGCAATAACTTTCTTTTCTACATTTATTCACTGTTTTTAAAAAACTGTCCCTTATTCAAACTCATAATTTTCCCCTAAGGAAAAGTGCCAGAGAATGGACTGGCCAGAAAGTTCATCTGAGCTTTCCTTAAGATGTTACAGAAAAACCTGAAAGAACTTTTAGGTCAGTCCACAATATTACATAGAGGATTGTAATATGAAGATTTCCATATGAGTTCTCTTTACATATTATTTAAAACAAAGTGTTGTAGGAACAAAAGAAAATTATCCTCACCCTAATTGTTTACCATTTAGCCACATATATTATTTGGGCATCAGAAAAGCTAATTAGAATCAAGACTTTCTTAACTTGATAATTTCTCTTAACAGCAAAGAGGAAGTGTCTATACTTTGCAATTATGTGGGCCATTGAACACATAAAGTGAAAGGAATTAAACTTGCTATGACTCACTACCATGCCCCCAAAATACCCCAGGCCTAGTATTATCTGGTTTAAGTGGAAACAAATTTGCAGAAAATAGCGAGGCGATTTGGCTCTGAATACTTGAGCCCTCCAGGAGCAGACTGTACATTTGGACAGCGGGGGTGAGGAGGGTCAGGCACTTACTAGTTGTGTGGTTTGAATTAAACCACAGCCTCCCAAATCTCTCCACATAGTGCATATAAAAACTCTTGGCCAACCAATGTCAGAGGATGCTATAAGAACCTCAGACAGCATCTTAAATTGGTGGTTTAGTCACTAAACCATGTCTGACTCTTTTGGGACCCCATGGACCTTAGCCTGCCAGGCTCCTCTGTCCATGGCATTTCCCAGGCAAGCACACTGGAGTGGGTTACCAGTTCCTTCTCCAGGGCATCTTCCCAACCCAGGGATCAAATCTGTGTCTCCTGCATTGCAGGCAGATTCTTTACCAAGCCAGCAGGGAAGCCTTATCTTAAAGTAGTGAAGGGATAGATCAAGAAATGATAGGTAAGTGTTCAGATCTTGGGAGTTCTGAGTAATTGTGTAAAAAATGAATTTTAGCCTGAGAATACGGCAGGGCATATTCAGAGGATGAGGAGGTTAGATGGTATCACTGGTTCAATGGACATTAGCTTGAGCAAGCTCTGGGAGTTGGCGATGGACAGGGAAGCCGGGCATGCTGCAGTCCATGGGGTCACAAAGAATTGGACATGACTGAGTGACTGAACTGACTAATGGCAAGTCAGGAAATTAAAGCAGGCAAGTGACAAAATCCTGTGGAGATATTTAAAGGATGGTTCTCCAGGACTTCCTTGACAGTCCGGTGGCTAAGACTTTACCTTTCGATGCAAGGGATAAAGGTTCAATCCCTGGTCAGGGAGCTAGGATCCCGCATGCCTCGAAGCCAAAACCCCAAAACATAAAACAGAAGCAATATTGTAACAAATTTGATAAAGACTCTAAAATGGTCCGCATTAAAAAAAAAAAACTTTAAAAAATAAATAAAGGATTGCTCTGGTCACTGGACTGATTGTCAGATACATATGATGTGTGTGTGTGTGTGTGTGTGTGTGTGTGTGTGTGAGTTGCCCAGTTGTGTCTGGCTCTTTGTAACCCCATGGACTGTAGCCCACCAGGCTCCTCTGTCCATGGGATTTCCCAGGCAAGATTACTGGAGTGGGGGGCCATATTCTTCTCCAGATCCCCTAGAGAAGGAATGGCAACCCACTCCAGTAATCTTGCCTGGGAAATCCCATGGACAGAGGAGCCTGGTGGGCTACAGTTCAAGTGGTCGCAAAAGAGTCGGACATGACAGCGACGTAACAACAAAGAACAACACTTGTACTAGGGTGTTAGCATTTCAAGAGGAGGGACTGTACCTGTGACCCCCTGAGAGGCATCACATGGTTAGCCCTCTGCATCTGTGCAAGTATTTTCACTGAATAACACAGCCTTTTCCAACCCTTCCTGTCCTGTTCTTAAAGAACTATCCCCTTGTAGAGATGTGGTAAAGTGTTTGACAAAGAATCTGAAGAGCAACAGGCTGCCTTTGCCTTTGGAATGGCCCTCTAGAGTTTTAAAGGGCTCTCATACACCTTCACTCAGTTGAGAGCCACTAACTCCAGCTACAATCAGATTGGATCTATATTACAAACAAAATAAAGTACAAATATGGAAGAGAGTATAGAACAATGAAGATGGTTGGCAGGAGTGGGAAAATGATAATCACACTGTGAGATCACTGTGTTCACACTAGGTTTTGTTTGCTGCTACTAAGTGAACACTCACCTCCCACAGAAGGCCATTGTCCTGGTAGACAGTATCTTAGGGAGCAACTGTCAGTGCTAAGAACTCAGTGATTCTCAGAGGAGCTAATGGGACTCATCCCTGCCTGGGGCACAAGGAAGCCCGCTGAGAGCCTATGTCCCGCTCCACGCCCCAGTGCCGCTCTGAAGTGTGAGTAAGGATGTCTGCTCTCATCTGCTATCTGTACCAAGGTGCTGTTTGTTACCTTTACCCTTGGCATATAACTGCTGGTGGGCTCTGCTATTAATTGAACTGAGTGCATATCAATTGGGAAATTGAGCTTCTCAAGTCTCCTAGAGTGGTTTTGGATATGTAGTGAGTTTCTCTTTAAAAACAGAAGGAAGGAATATGAAGAGGCATTCTACTCAGTAACAATGTCAGTAATCGAGTCGGTCAAATATATTTGCACTTCTTTATTCTAATACTAGTCATCTTCTAAATTTGTACTTCAGCACAATTTGCATTATTAACAACCTAGTATGGAAAAAAGAAAAATACATTAACTCTACGTAAGACAACAAAGTCAAGTAGGTGATAAAATATTTCCCCATTTAGGGGTCACATATGATGATGCTGTGAAACTGCTGCACTCAATATACCATCAAATTTGGAAAACTCAGCAATGGCCACCGGACTGGAAAAGGTCAGTTTTCATTCCAATCCCAAAGAAAGGCAATGCCAAAGAATGCTCAAACTACTGCACAATTGCACTCATCTCACATAGCAAGGTAATGCTCAAAATTCTCCAAGCCAGGCTTCAACAGTACGTGAACCATGAATTTTGAGATGTTCAAGCTGGATTTAGAAAAGGCAGAGGAACCAGAGATCAAATTGCCAACATCCATCAGATCATTGAAAGAGCAAGAGAGTTTCAGAAAAATATCTATTTCTGCTTTATTGACTATGCCAAAGCCTTTGATTATGTGGACCACAACAAACCCTGGAAAATTCTTAAAGAGATGGGAATACCAAATCACCTGACCTGCCTCCTGAGATATCTGCATTCTTGTGGTTCAGCTGGTAAAGAATCTGCCTGCAATGTGGGAGACCTGGGTTCAATCCCTGGGTTGGGAAGATCCCCTGGAGAAGGGAAAGGCTACCCACTCTAGTATTCTGGTCTGTAGCTCTCCTACCAAAAACATTTCAGTTTCACAGGAAGCAACAGTTAGAATTGGACATGGAACAACAGACTGGTTCCAAACAGGGAAAGGAGTATGTCAAGGCTGTATGTTGTCACTCTGCTTATTTAACTTCTATGCAGAGTACATCATGAGAAACGCTGGGCTGGATGAAGCACAAGCTGGAATCAAGATTGCCAGGAGAAATATCAATAACCTCAGATATGCAGATGACACCATCCTTATGGCAGAAAGTGAAGAAGAACTAAAGAGCCTGTTGATGAAAGTGAAAGAGGAGAGGAAAAAAGTAGGCTTAAAACTCAACATTCAGAAAACGAAGATCATGGCATCTGGTCCCATCACCTCATAGCAAATAGATGGGGAAACAGTGACAGACTTTATTTTTGGGGGCTCCAAAGTCACTGCAAATGGTGACTATAGCCATGAAATTTAAAAAGACACTTACTCCTTTGAAGACAAGTTATGAGCAAACTAGACAACATATTAAAAAGCAGAGACATTACTTTGCCAACAAAGGTCCATCTAGTCAAAACTATGGTTTTTCCAGTAGTCATGTATGGATATGAGAGTTGGACTATAAAGAAAGCTGAGCACTGAAGAATTGATGCTTTTGAACTGTGGTGTTGGAGAAGACTCTTCAGAATCCCTTGGATTGCAAGGAGATTCAACCACTCCATCCTAAAGGAGATGGGTCCTGAATATTCATTGGAAGGATGATACTGAAGCTGAAACTTCACTACTTTGGCCACCTGATGCAAAGAACTGATTCAGTTGAAAAGACCCTGATGCTGGGAAATAACTGAAGGCAGGAGAGATGGTTGGATGGCATCACCGACTCAGTGAACGTGAGTTGGAGTAAATTTTGGGAGTTGGTATTGGACAGGGAGGCCGGGTATGCTGCAGTTCATGGAGTCACAAAGAGTGGGACATGACTGAGCGACTAACTGAACTGAGGGGTCACAGTTAATATTAACATCTCTCTCTGAGTTTCCTTAAATTCAGGTCTAAATATATTCCTTTTGTCATAATTTTAGTGTGGGCCTGGGACTCAGAGATCTTACAAGCCATTAATCTCCTAATGACTACTTGAGAAGGATCTTTTTACTTTCTCCAAAGTACATATTTTTAAAGAAGCCATTAGATTTTCAGCAGTTTTTGAAGTCTGATAATTTAATATCCTTTCAAATGCTTTGAGTCCTTTACAAAGTGCAGGCATCAATTTCAGTGCAGAATTTTATCAGGTGAGTCACTTTATGCATTTCTTCTCCATTGCTTCCTTTATTTCCTCCCCCGTGTGTTCATTCAAAGTTGGTTTTACACAGTAAAAATGCTTCCTTTTTATCCTGGATGTGAATGTCACATGTTCTTTCATGTTAGGCAAATTTGTGAAATGTTTGAAAGCCAGATGAAAAATAATTACTCTCATTAGAAGGGCCATGAGGTACAAACACAGCTGCCCAAGAGAGGAAGTTTGGCAAATTAAAATGTAGGAGGACAATTACATCAATTTGAAAAGAATCAACCTTCTATACTTTGCACTAGGAATTATTACTAGAAAGGGCAACATCTGATATTATTCTGCCAACAAAGGTCCATATAGTCAAAGGTATGGGTGTTTCAGTAATCATGTATGCATGTGAGAGTTGAACCATAGGGAAGGCTGAGTGCCAAAGAATTGATGCTTTTGAACTGTGGTGTTGGAGAAGACTCTTGAGAGTCCCCTGGACTGCAAGGAGATCCAACCAGTCAATCCTAAAGAAAATCAACCCTGAATATTCATTGGAAGGACTGATGCTGAAGCTGAAGCTCCAGTACTTTGGCCGCCTGATGTGAAGAACTGACTCATTGGAAAAGACCCTGATGCTGGGAAAGATTGAGGGCAGGAGGAGAAGGGGACGACAGAGGATGAACGAGATGGTTGGATGGCATCACCAACTCTCAATGGGCATGAGTTTGAGCAAGCTCTGGGGCATGGTGAAGGACACCAAAGCCTGGCATGCTGCAGTCCATGGGGTCACAAAGAGTTGAAGATGACTGAGCGAGTGAAAAACAGCAACAACATCTGATACTTGGCATTCAGAAGGTCTGAAAGTGAAAGGAAAGATTTGTGAGAACTATAAAAAGTGACTAGATATTCAACAACACACATGCTCCGGTGCTTCTCAAACATTTTACTTAAGCACTTTTAAGGGCAGAGCAAAGTAAGTTGTCATATTTACTAGTGGGTCTGAGGAAAGAACCCTCAAATAGTACCCAGTAAGCAGGAGTTTCTTTGGAATTGTGTATTTTACTGAAAATTCTGAAATATGTAGTCCACTCTATAATCTGGCTTTGGTTGATATAAATATTTTTAAATGCTTCACTAAAATTATGCTACAGGCTCAGCTGCTCAGGTGTGTCTGACTCTTTGTGACCCTGTGGACTATAGCCTGCCAGACGACTCTTCTGTCCATGAGATTCTCCAGGCAAGAACACTGGAGTGGGTTGGCATTTCCTCCTCCAGGGAATCTTTTCAACCCATCTCCTGCCTTGGCAGGCAGATTCTTTACCACTGAGCCACCAGGGAAGCCCCAGTTATTCTTAATCACTAACTAAAATTGATGCTGCACAAAGATACACCTCTGGGCTCTCTTACCCCCGTGTATAGCTCTGTGTCCCAAGAGTATCCACACCCCTGTGCAAAGCATGGTAGTGAGCAGAAAACACTTTGCCTGCTATTGAGGCAGAACAACAACAGTCCCTGAGTGTTATGTCACCAAGTCGATCTCAGCTAAGTATTTTGCCTTTTATTTTCAAATCAATTTTCCCCACAGCCTGGAGGACAACATGTAAAGCTCTGACACACACTAAGGTGTTGTGTCTTTTCTTTCTCTCCTTGACTACATTCCAGAGCCTCCTTCTCCACTTTCACCCTCCTGTGAGGATTTTACTTCTGCATAAATCATGTTTTTTTTACTTCTGCATAAATCGCATTACTCTCCAGCCATCACACTGTTCTTCAATAATTTTACGGGTCCTGTTCACAGACTTTGGGCTCTAACAGTCAGATGTTCTCACAGTGTGATTCCAAGGTAGGAAAAAAGAGCTGGTTGAGAGGCAGCGAAAGATTCCAAGAGCAACAACTAAGGCCTGGAAACAGGGGTATCTGAATGAAAGGAAATCCACTTTGGAATGAAGGAAGAGGTGTGAAATGAAGTCAGATCCTTCCATGCAGCCTATGGGAAGTTATTTTTCTTCCTGTGTGTATATGTGTGCACGTGCACAGATGTGTGTATCTGTGTGTATCTGAAATGGTGAAATGCTATGTCATTCTCATAACACACCAAGAAAATAAACTAAGAACCATTTCTTATCTGGCTCTGGCAGTGCCTAACCATGAGACTATCATAGGAAAACCTGCGTATTTGGGCTTTATATTTGTAGGTTACCTTATCTACACAATGAGATGATTGAACTGGAAGGTTTTCTAAATTCCTTCTAAGAAAGACAGGGGCTTCCCAGATGGCACAGCAGTAAAGAATCCGCCTGCCAATGCAAGACACGCAGGTTTGACCCCTGAGCTGGGAAGACCCCTTGGAGTAGGAAATGGCAACCCGCTTTAGTATTTTTGCTTGGGAAAATCCAATGGACAGAGGAGCCTCGCAGATTACAGTCCATGGGGTTGCAAAGAGCTGGAAACGACTGAGCGACTGAGCATGACAAAGGAAAGATATAGGAAAATACACTATAGCACAAAAAAGGATAAGAAATGCAAAAGTTAGTAACCAACAACTTTACGTTTTCCTCCTAGTCTAGATTTCCAAAAAGAATTTATGTTAATATTCCTGGGAATGAAATTAGAGACAGAATGTGCTGGGAGATACGTTGTTAAGTATTAAAGGAGGAGTGACCTGATCAATAGATGTTCTGAACGGCTTTATCCAGGCCCTGGGCTGGCCCCCCACTGTATGCATACAGAGTTTGGGAGTTTACAAAGCACTTTTACATGTATTATCTCATTTGAGTCTTACTTATGAGATAAGCAAAATAGATATTATAATAACTTAATTCACAAATAAAAATACTGAATATTAGAACAACTGAATCAATGATTCAAAAATACACTGCCTTAATCTGACACAGCTCTGCAAAGTCAAGGCAGTTCAGGGTGTGGTCCAAGCTAGCATGAGCATTATAGCGTGCCATAGGATTCAAGCCGGAATATTTGGACGTCTTGTCAAGTGGACTCCAGTCTTTTAAAGTTGTTTGTAAATAAGAATAAAACTGTTTCCTGGAGTTATAGCAACCTGGAGCATGGGATATGCCATTTCATCTTTCTTGTAAACTTTAAGGACTCAGCCAAAATTAGAACACATGCAAAATTTTATATTACTCTTTGTAAGTCCAGAAATTTATAACATTCTGGAAGCCAGTTTGATAATCTACATCCTTGTCACTGTTAGCAACTGCCAAGGAATGGATTTGGAAAATGAAAAAAAAAAAAAACCCAATTTTTATAATAGAACAAAAAGCCTTAAAATACTTGCAGCTGGCAATACACACAATATAATAGCATGACAAGTAATATACAAAAGATTTACATCCAGAAACAGTCATTGACAAAAATAATCATTGCTCCAGATTTTATTAAAAATTAGAACTGAAAATACATTTAGCCAGTAGGTAATGTTCCAAAAGAGGAAATAAACAAAAAAGATTGTTAAGAAGTTGTCTTACAACAAAACCAATCAACTTATAAGAAAACTTGTAATTGAACTGTTGATCATACCTCTGTATCCCAACAACAGTCAACTTCCATCAGGATATTGATATTCTTTCTATATTCAGGAATTGGGGACCAGGAAGCAAAATTTATTTTTGTTGTTTAGCTGCTAATTCATGTCCAACTCTTGTGACCCCAGGGACTGTAGCCCGCCAGGCCCCTCTGCCCATGGAATTTCCTAGGCAAGAACATTGGAGTGGGTTGCCATTTCCTTCTCCAGGGGATCTGTCCAATCTAGTGATGGAATCCATATCTCCTGCACTGGCAGGTGGATTCTTTACTGCTGCTGAGCCACCAGGGAAGCCAAGAAAGCAAAATAGTATTTCCTAATTGCCAGTTTCTCTGTGAGTTAGGATTAAAAAGAGGAAACCAATTTCACTGCTAGTTACAACTAAGTAAATAGCACAAGACCAAATTTATCCTATATGAAAGCCAGATTCTTCTAAAAAGTAAAGAAAAGAGGAAAAGAAAAGAAATTTGTTTGAAGGCCCTGGAGAGCATTCTAGGCAACCAGAAGTGGAAGGGCCAACATCCCAGAAGGAAACATGGAGACTAGCACGGTATTGTCCTTCATTTGTTCTCTCAGAATCTGCTGCTCAGAAGCAGAGGAAGGAAAAAGACTGAAAATCAGAGCAGAGCTTTCAGTAGTTCACAAGGCTAAAGAGACAGAAATTGGAGCTCAGGGCTTGCTAAGGAGTAGCGGCCTTGGTAAACATCCAGGCTTTCAGCTGGAACCCCTAGAAAGTTCTCTTTTGCCAAAATACTATCTACAAACAGACAAGCTAACACACACACATACAGTTGAAAACCAGCTTTGAATGCAATTCTCACCAGAATAATTAGGGGTTTTCTGCCCTTACTCTGTGCATGCGTGTATGCTCAGCCACTCAGTCCTGTCCAGCTCTCCACGACCCCATGGATTGTAGCCCATCAGGCTCCTCTGTCCATGGGAGTCTCCCGGCAAGAATACTGGAGTGGGGTGCCATTCCTTCTCCAGGGGACCTTCCTGGCCCACAGATTGAACCTGAGTCTCTTGCATCTACTGCATTGACAG
>SJYQ01104626.1:194661-242081 GCA_006410935.1 Redunca redunca
TGCGGGGGTGAGATGAGAGATCGAGAGCGGGAGGGGAGCCCGCGAAGGCCCCACACAGGCGGGGAGACGGGAGAGGGCCGAGGGCGCGCCTCCCGACAGGGACCCCGTGCACAGACCTTGGCGCCGCAGTCTGCGCTTCTTGAGGCCGAAGATGCGAACTTTGGAGAAGATGTCCACCAGGTTACCGTTGCAGAGCCCGCGGTTCTTGCTGGGGCTGCTCCGCCTCCTGCTGGCGGACGGCCGGTCCCAGTGCTGCTCCCGCGCCTGCCGCTTCTGGCGGATCAAGCCGCTGGCGATGGCCGCGGCCATGGTGGCCCCGGCCCGGGTCCGGAGGAGGCAGGCACGGAGGGAAGGGAGCCGAGGGGCCCCGGAGAGGGACGGGGAGACGCAGACGGCGGCTCGCCCTCGGGGAGGCGGAGGGGAGGGCTGAGGAGAGGGCGCAGGGGCGCTCAGTCCCCACTAGGACCCATCGCCCTCTCCGCGGGGCGCGGGGCCCGGCGCGCAAATGCGCCCGGGGCGCGGCGGGAGCCCGAGGTGGCGGCCGCGTCGGAGCCGGGAGGGGGGCCCGGGGCTGCGGGCGCCGCCGGTCACCCCGCGTGCCGCCCCAGCTCTCTCTCCGACGGGCAGCCGCCGCCGCTCGCGCGGCCTCGCTGTCCGTCCCGCCTCCCGGGCGCGAGGGCGAGCTGGCCGCCTTCTTCCAGGGCAAGGAGTGGAAGAGCGGCGCCCGCAGGGTCTCCGCGTCGGTGCGTCCAGGGCGCGCCGGGCAGGATTCAGCGCCTGACTCGAGCTGCCCCCCGGCCGGTGCCGCCGCCGCTGCCCGCTCGCGGATTCTGCCGGTGATTGTCAAGTGCTTTGGAAATCAGCATCTGGAGAGAGCAATCTTCTCCCGGGAGATCTCTAATCAGAGCGCTTCGTTCCCACCCCACTCCACTCCCCTCCCGCGTCCCCCCCTCCCCTCCTAGGTCAGTCTTCAGAAAAAAAAAAGGGGGGGGGGAAGGGGAGATACAAGGATGACTTTAAAAATATTAATAATCATATAAAAGAAAGCCCAAAATGGGTGGCAGGGGGGTGGGGTCCTAAGAGGCTGAACCAAAGCAGGTGGAATTGAAGGAATGATCAGCGCGCTTTTTCTTGGATGAAAACTCGCAGGTGTCCGAGGCTCCCCGGGCTTAGCGAGGCTTTCTGGATCTTAACGTGCCTCCTGGTCCACGGAAACTCGCGGGAGCGGCTGGAACGCGAGGTGGTTTCCGCCCTCCTGGCTAATCCCTCCAGCTCCGGAGCCTCTCCACCCCGGGAAGGAGGAGAGGGGAGGAGGGAGCTTGGGAGGGAGGCGAGTGTGTCCTGAGAAGGGAGTCGTCTCCACTCCCTACCTAATCCACCCGGACTCGCCGGACTCTCCCTTCGGCTAGCTGCCGGGAGAAGTAAGTAGGCTTGCCATCCTGAAACCGTAGCAGAGCAAGAAGGAGGGAGGAGGGGAGGGGAGAAGACCCCACCTCACCACCCCCCCGCTTCTCAAATTTACTCTGGAGCACTCGGAGAAAGAGATGGCTGCAGCTGTAGCTACTACAGAACAGCAGCGGGGACGGAACACTGAAGAAGTCTCTACAGAGTATTAAGGGCGGGGAGGGTGACACGGTATTCCAGAACCAAGAGAAAGCAGCCAGGCCAAGGGATACTCCAATTAGAGCTGATGTCCCTGCGTAGAGAGCCAGGGAGCAAAGCGGATGAACTGTGTCTGACATTCAAGCACAACAGCTGCCGCCTAGTCTCCCTGATTTCCTGCCTGTGTCCCAGCAGCAGTTCTGTGTTGGGCGAGGGAAATATGAAGGCCCGAGAGGAGGGGAGCAAGTGGAGGGCGCCCTAGGAAAGGAGGTTGGGAGAGCAACAGTTCACGCCTGGATGAACGCAGATCCATGGTTTCTAGGATACACTGGGAGCGTCAGAACCAGGAGTAGCTTCTGCTCCTGGGGTTTCTCACCTTTCCCTCCTTCCTTTAGGCTGCCTGTCATTCCAGGAAGGCAGAGAAAAGAAATGGGCAAAGGAGACGTCTCACAATCGGGTGTGAAGCATGGAGGAAAGAAAACTCATTTGGTAATTGCTGCTTGTAACAATCGCTTCTCTGGTGACTGCTTTAGAGCCGGGAAGAGGACAGCAAGCAGCCTGGGAGCAGTTCTGAACCAACACACACTTTGTCTTTGTCTCAGGAATAGGCGGTAAAGTACCACGCAGACCTGCAACCAGGCAAGTGGGAGAAGTTCAGACAAGGGCTGATGACAAGGAGGCTAGACACCTTCTGTTCTACGGAAGAACTTACCCACAGTCTCACCACGGAAGTAATTACTGCTCAGCTGTTTCTCGTTGTATTTACAACATATTTACTAACAAGTCTCTTCCGAGGAAGAGAATTTAATCTGAAAGGAGTATGTAGATTTCAGTCCAGTGCAGATCAAATGGGTTTTAGGATAATGCAATAATGTTTAACATTAAAGAACATATTCTGTAAGCTGACTTTCCCTACCTTATTGTGTTTTATGCACATATGAAATCTATCTAATAGCCATGATTATTAAGCAGAATATGTATGAGGAATTCTTCCAGAGATTTGCAATCCTTAACCAGCTATGAGATAGGAAAAGTAAAGGAAAAGGGGGTGTTGACTATTTTACTCTATGCCTACCTTTTCCTCCCTGTGTTGCATGTCTTTGTTCTCATCTTTTTACACTATGTATTTAGTGTTGCCATGCTCCTGCTGAAAAAGGAAAGGTCATTGGCAGAGATGGATACACCTAATAAAAAGCTATTTAAAATGCACTGAAAAAAGTCGTACTGAACAGAAGAAGTAGCTTCTCCTGCCTTCCATTATTGAAGAGTGGTTATTTGGACATTTCAGACGTTACAGATTGCAATTTCCTAGTGACTTTACAATTAAAGCAAACATATTTACTTATAGTAATGAGTTTTTCAAAGAAGCAAAATGTTAAGTATAGTAACCTTTTAAATATAGTACAATTGCCCCAAACAACATAACCCAGTTTGCTCTGAAAGTTTTTTTTTAATCCTTGTAATAAATGTGTCTCATATAATAACTTGAACAGATTAAAGCTTGTTATTATTAGAGTTGTGTTAATTATTTTCTTTCCAGGCTTTTTCTTATAATTCAGTCTTCTCTGGATTGTATAATCCAAGGGAAGGTTGGTGTTTTGGTTTCTTTAGACCCCCTCCCTTCAACGCCAGCCACCTCCAGACAAGGGTGCGATTCAGCACCGCGGACAGAGATTCTGCCCAGCCTTAGCGCTGAGCCAGAAAGCAAGTTCCCTGAGCGTGGGAGCGCCTCTGATGCTCTACCTTAAAAGCAGCTTTCCACTCCCCACCCCGCGCCACCCAAGGCGGGAAGGAAATTAATCCTCACTGCTTCCATTGGCATTAATAACCCACCTTGGAGCACAAAGCCTTTCAGCTTTTTGATAACCAAGAAATACTCTTTTTTTCCTGATGCATTCCGACCCCTGGCGCAGCGGACTCCTCAGTCTCAGGGCATCTACGCAGGATTGTGGATTTCACAAGCCTTAAACGGGGACATTTCTATCTTGTGTGGTTTCCTGTCTTAGCGGAGCATGGGTTGGGGGCAGCATTGGGAGAATCCCGGTCTTTTTGCTTAATCCATGCGTTTTCCTTTTCACCTCCCCAAAACACTGTTTAGTTGTTTACAGACGGAGGTAATGAAAAAAAAAAAAAACGCAAGAGAGCCATCTGCTGTCTTAAACTGTGATAAAAGCATGTGCAAAAAAAAACCAGGGTGAAAACCGTTCAGGGCAGGTGAACACAAATCCATACCTTGCTGTGATTCAGAAAATAATTTCACACTCATGAGGACCTCCTTGGTGTCACTAATTTCACATCTGACTTTACAAAGGCAAACAATAAAGTACTGCCGAGACAGCAATGCCTCCTGACCAACCTGTCAGGAGTCTGAACTCTGATTTCAGACAGCCGCGTTCATTTCTTGCCTCTGCTCCATCCTGCCTGTATAAAGATCTCCAGTGAGTTGCTTTAGTCTCCTTCAGCCTCAGTTTCCTTATCTCCAAAACTGAGATGATAATGAAATCTCCTTTTCAGTTCTTATGAGATTAAAATTAATAAACAATTATAAAGATCCTTGTCCAGTGTCTGGTAACATCCTCGGTGCTTAAAAATGACAGCTATTATTTTCATTGTCTTTCAGATCACTTATTTCTATCTTGGAAATTCTGTTCCAATTTCCATGGCTTTTTGGTATCAAAATATATGTAACCTCATGTATATTTCACCACCTCCTAAACAGGTACACAAAAATGATTTAAGTACTCAGAAATGTAAAAATTATTCTAAGTTTTGGCAAAAGAAGTTCAAGGTCAAACCTTAGTTCATAACTGACCAAATTTGTGAACTTAGCTCTGTAAGCCTCTTTCCCCACTCATTGAATAGTGATAATAAAAACATTTCCCTGCCTCACATGAAGCAATACGTGTGCCCGTGAGAAAACAATTTTAACACTGCAAAGTATCACACAAGCATTAGTTCATTGGAAGCTGATTACCAACTACTTCCCTGTGCTCGCAAGTCTCCAGAAGATGCCAGGTTCCCTTTGGCCCTTCTACTTTGCATATGTTGTTCCTTCTGCCTGGAACATTTTTATTGCCTCTTGCCCACACTCCTCTTGGCAATATAAAGCAGTAGCTAAAATCACAACTGGAGTAAAGCAAATGAAGACTCTACTCTGCTCCCTTGAGCAATTCATCTAAACCTAAGTTTCAATCTCCTTTGCTGTAAAATAGTCATTATAATGCAATAAGGTCACTATGAGGATTAAAGGAGAACACGTATATAAAACACAGCAGTGCAAACTCAGTGTGATCAGCCGCTCATTCATGTCTGACTCTGTGACCGCATGGACGGTAGCCCACCAGGCTCCTTTGTCCATGGGATTCTCCAAGAAAGAATACTGGAGTGGGTTGCCATTTCCTTCTCCAGGAGATCTTCCCAAATTCAATACATGATAGCTCTTGGTGATTCCTTAAATCCTCATTACTCAGGTCTTCATTTCCTCAGTGACCAAGTTCTACCTTGAAATTTCTATGAAGGTGTCTGGTAGGCATCTCAGGCTTAGCTTGGTCGAGATTACACTCTCACTTTCCTTTCTCTAACCTGCTTTACAATGTCCCCCATCTCTGCAATGACATCTGCCTTCTGCTTGTTCTTCTGGCCCAAAACTTGGACATTGTACTAAGCTCATTTCTTTCTTCAGTATCTTTATGCAATTCCTCAGCAAAATGCATTCACCCTATCATCAAAATAGATCTACAATATGGTCACTTCCCACTGTCTATGTTGCTACCTGTCACCATCATCTATTGAACTGTTACAGTAGCGACCTGACTGGTCCCTTAGGATTCACCCTTGATCTTTAATATGCCCTCAACACTGTGGCCAAAGTGTTAAAGGTATAAATCCTATTATTTTATGCCTCAGTTCACAATCCTACACCTACACTTTGTGAAACCAAAGTCGTCACAGTGTCTACAATGCTCCAGACGATTTGTATCCCTCTTCCACCTTCGTTTGCTACCTGCCGTCATCTCTGCTTCTCTCTTCATTCACCAGTGGCTGTTCCTCAACCCACCTGGCATGCTGCTATGGAAGGGTTTCCATGCCGGCTCTTCCATTTGATTCCCTCACCCCCTTCAAAATTTTGCTCACTGATTATCATCCCAGTTGAGATCTTCTCTTACAAATCTAGCTAAAATAGCAACTGCCACACAGTCACGCCCTTCTTCCTTCTATAGAGCACTCACAACTTTAAAAAATTCTATGCATTTTTATATATGTATTTTAATATGTATCTTATTTATTTGGACTATCTTGCTGTCTTCAAACACAAATATGAGAGGGAATGTATTTTGTGCCTCATTTGTCAACTGTCACATGTCCACTGCTTAAAACGGCACAAGGCAAAGTGGGTGCTTAAAGAGTTAAGACGTTGGATGCATAGACATCCGAACAGTTAATACCAAATAAGAGGAACCGAAAATCTTGCTTAGCCCAGTCTGTCAAGGATAAATTACCCCAGGATGCTTGATCTGTTTAAGCACCAAGAAATCTAAAATTCCATTTGGAATAATACAGCCTCAGCCTCATAAACAGGATACACAGAGAGGTCTTTACATTTTCTATATCACTTAGGCTTCACTTAACATGACACATAGTTCGAGTTCTAAATTCCAGCCGTGACTCCCAGGGCTTACTGAAGGGTGTGAGGCAGACTCCTCTGGGACTGGACAGAACAATCCTGCTGATCTCTGTGACTCATCCCCGCCAACAGCCTGTCTGCTCCTTAGCTTTCAGCTTGTCCTTTAGTTGCTATGTCACCTGACTCTTTGCAACCCAGCCCCAGGAACTGCAGCCCGCCAGGCTCCTCAATCCATGGGATTTCCCAGGCAAGAACACTGGAGTGGGTTGTCATTTCCTCCTCCAGGGGATCTTCCAGACCCGGGGATGGAACCCGAACCTCCTGCTTGGTAGGCGGGCTCTTTACTACCGAGCCACCTGGGAAGTCCTGCGTTCCATTTGCCAATTGACAATATGCCCCATTTTCAAACTTGTTACATCAAATCAATCATTGGAAGTTAGATGAAATATAGGTTAGAATCATCTATAAATATAAAACTAATAAAGTCTAAGGGAGGAGAGTATATAAAAAAAGAACAGCCTTATTGGCACTGATTTCATTATTAAAAGAGCCTTTCCCCCCTTGCCTTCAGAGTTTTTGTTATATTCTAGGTTATTTTGTTGACTAGGTTGTTTAAATATATGTTTTTGTATGGCTTACGAAAAACAAGTATGTTATCTCAACTTCAAATAAACAAAAAAGTCTAAAAATATATTTTGTGATACTGATGTCACTGTTAAATGCAAACCCTTCTTATTTTCACTAACTGATAGTCTGCCACAGCCACAGACATCATTTCTATGTGACCAAATTCATCAGATCTAAGAAATTATTGACTTTAAGAAGCATCATTTAAGTACTAAAGAAAATGCATTTTATTAAACCATATCATGTCATAAATCACAAGGTGTATAACAATTTCAGAGATGTTTATACCAAAATTATTTGCATGGTGGAATCAATGAAATAGGATATAATGGCACTATGTAAGTCTACAAATGGGAGTTCTACCCTTATTAACTGTGTCATGCTCTGTATTTTGCTTAGAAACATCTTACAACTTTGTATTAGAAAAGATTTTAAGTGCTTCAGGGAACCTGTGTTCAGATTAGTTTCATTATTGTCATTGTTGTCTTAATTCCCTTTTCTCCCAGTGGGTCTGAATTGGAAGGCTAGTTAGGGCAGAAACAAATATTCCTCAGATATTCTCTGCTTACTTATTTGATCATCTCCCCACAATAATTGACTCACTCCATTTTTTCACATGGTTTGCTTTGAATGTCAATCACTTGTGAACCCTTTAAAGTTAAGGATAAAATACGAGGGCCCAAAATTGTTTCACAAATAAATGATCATAAATTAATTTGGGGTGAGCTTGGGTAGGTCATAGAGGATATATCGGCATTTATGTTTTTATTCTTTATTCTGGATTAAATAGGTTCTATTTGAAAACGTGTGAGATAATTCTGAGAATTTAGTCAACACTAATGACCCTTTTTGGTTTTCACTCATTTGGAAGAACATCAAAAAGTAATGTTAAGATGCACTTGGGACACAATTTCAGGTAGTTAATTAAGAACGGTGTGTATCCATTCGCTACAGTTCAAGTTCAAAGTCTTATTTTTTCTGTAATAGTATTATTGATCTTTATTTTAGATTTAAAAAATAATCTAAATGAATGTTAAAGTGTTTTAAATTAGATTTCAAGGAGTAATTGATTACATTAATGTTATAATAGCCTCCTTGATTAATTTTGTTGGATATATTTATTTCTAGTAGGGAACAGATTTCCATCAATTAAAAAAACCTGGAAGGCACTTTATTGTTGCTTAATATTTTGACTCAATAAAGAAAAAGTGGAAACTATTGGTACTGAAAACTTGTGAACATTCTTCACTATAGAAGTAATACCAGATTGATATGAGCAGATGGCTTAGCTTTATAAATCTAATGTATTTTTTAAATCTGACTAATACGCTGTAAAAATAGTCTCAGTGGTTTCTAGTCTCCTATATTAAAATGAACCTGAAACATACATAGCATTCATTTCAGAACTGAAAGTATTGACTTATGCTTCCTNTGCTTCCTCACTCTAATAACATCAATTTAACCATTAACCAGTGAACTGGGTTTTTGAAAAGACTATTAAATATTTCAACAGAAAAATATATTATTCAGTTTTAAAAAAGTGAGAAATGAACTTGAATTTATATTGTCAGTGCAAAGAGTCTGTGTGCACATATGATATAACCTTATCAGAGTATTACATTGTAACCAATTTCTATTCAATGATTACGACAATGGTCTCTTCCATTGCTGTGAAAGCTTCTAGGTTAATTCTGTTCTTTGTATGTAGTAATAAATGTGAGTGAAAGTCATTCAGTCGTGTCTGACTTTTTGTGATCCCATGGACTATACAGTCCATGGAATTCTCCAGGCCAGAAGAGTGGAGTGGGTAGCTGTCTTCTTTTCCAGGGAATCTTCCCAACCCAGTGATTGAACCCAGGTCTCCTGCATTGCAGGCAGATTCTTTACCAGCTGATCCACCAGGGAAGCCCAGCAATATATGTGCACAGATGCACATGTTTATATTTGTGTTTAGTAATATATATGGGCTAAACACAAATATGAACATGTGCACCTGTACACACATGCACATGCATGTCCACACATGCATGTGCCAACACACATGACTGAATTCCTGATGGTGGTAAAGACCATCAGAAACATCAGGGATTTCTGAACACAAGTGACTTGCAAACTCCCAGTTTAAGAATCTCAAAACACTATTTTCATCACCACCCCAAGAGTGTAGACCATATCCATGTAATTTCAGTTTTGAATTTTTTTTTCAATAACAGTTAAATGGAAATTAGGAATGAATTAGAATGTAGGTTTAGGTCATAATTCTTTGAACGCAAATTGAGAGTATGTCTCTCTCAATTTATAAAAAACCAAGTAATATTTGTGTAATAGTCTGTGAAGAAATTTTATATGTACTGAAGTGGGTGTCATGATCTCTGTTTAGGGAAAATATTAAGCCTCACAGATGTTAAATGACTGTTATGTTTACAGTGCTAGCAAGAAAGAAACAGATCTTAAGTATATCCTTTTCCTACCAAGCTACCTTGGATTTAGATTATCTGTGATTCCCCATGAATTTTGTGGCTTCCCGGTGACTCAGGGGGTAAAGAATCCATCTGGAATGTGGGAGACCTGGATTTGATCCCTGGGTGGGGAAGATCCCCTGGAGGAGGGCATGGCAACCCACTCCAGTTTTCTTGTCCGGAGAATCCCATGGACAGAGGAGCCTGGTGCACTCCATGGCGTCCACGGGGTCGCAAAGAGTCAGACATGACTGAGTGACTAAGCAAACCCATGTGCATATTTATGGAACCTGGGTTCACAGATGCAAAGAATCCGTCCAATTCTCAAAGTGGCCTGCATCCAAAGCAGGAATAAAATCACAGCTGTAGAGGGAGACAGAGAAGGAATGAGCACACAGCATCCGCTTCTACACTGCTGACTATAAAAGTAATACGGACTCATTAAAAAACTGGAATATAAAAATCAATGACAAATAAAATCACCTCTAACCTTGACATGAAAACTTGGGTGTATTTCTTCTGGTTAAAAGAAAAATCATTTTACAGCAAAATTTGCTTTCACTTTTTTTGCCACAGCTTGGTGACTGGGAAGATGCAACGGGTGCAAAAGCCAGTGTGTCAACATTCATACACTTTCACCACATGACCTGGAAGTCCATCAGAACTAGTGTAGTCTACCTGTCTCTAGAGACTCTTTAAACCTAAGAGACCAGTTCAGTTCAGTCACTCGGTCGTGCCCTAGCAATGACCTCAGGCTCACCCAGATAACCCGGGATCACCTCCTACTTCAACATCTTTACCTTAATCATACCTAAGTCTCTTTTACCAGGTAAACATATTCACAGGTAGAGGACTAGGGATAAGGACTCGGACATCTCTGGGGAGTGTACTATTCAGCCCACCACGCCTTGTTGTAGTCCTTTAGTTGCTAACTGACGTCTGACTCTGCGACTCCATCACCAGCAGGCACCTCTGTCCTTCGCTATCATCTGGAGTTTGCTCAAACTCATGTCCACTGAGCCGCTGATGCTGTCTAACCATCTCATCCTCTGCTGCCCCCTTTTCCTTTTGCCCTCAACTTTCCCCAGCATCGGAGTCTTCTCCAGTGAGTTGGCTCTTCACATCATGTCGCCATGCCTACACTCCATCTAAAGCCCGTGCAAACAGAGCCCTGCCCACCATTTGATAGTCACACCCCAACCTCACAGCTATGGACAAGATAGCTGCTCCAGAATGCCAGTTTTTAAATGAGAGCACTGTTTCGTACAAATAAAATGTTTTTAAAAACACCAGCTGTTTACTTGATTGAATCTGACAGGCACTGGCTCCTGCAGCCCTGTTGCTTTAGTCCCTGTTCAGAATGATGTCTTGTTATTCGCTGGGCTTCTCTGATACCACCTGCTTACCTGAATGTCTTATGACTTTAATTATTGCATCTCTCAGGAAAAAAAAAAAAGGCATAGCAATTCTCAGATGTTGCAGAAACAGAGCCATTTTGTTCCCCTGTGGGTTGTGAGGATGCATTTTCCGAGTCCCACATAAATCCATGAGGAATTAAATTTCTTGACTTTACAACATGCCTTTCATTGAGATTTAGGACCATAGAAAGGAGCTGAATAAAACTAAAGCTAGACATGTGATGCAGTGCAAGATGAGATTTAGGGCCTGAGGCTATCATCAAGTGAAGGAAATAGATTCAGAAAATCTTTTTTTTTTTTTCCTTTTCCCCATTCCATTTTCATTTTTATTTAGCTGTAGGGGTAGTAGATAATTGCTATTTCCTTTTAGAAATTTAGACTAGCTCCTTAGGTAAGAATTTGCGTTCCCTGGGGATTTGACACTGACTGCAAATGAAGGGTATCATTCAAGTCAAAGATTTTTAAAGGAACTCAGAAATTTTTCAGTGAGTTTGATATGCACAGAGGAAGGAATTTCAGAGAAAAAGAGTAACTTCAGGCAGAACATCATGGAGAGTTTTAAATTGACAAATTCTGTTCTCTTATTCTCTAAATGCCTCTTAGCTCAATCTTGTGCCCTCTCCTTGCTTTTTATATTGTCACTCACTTTATTTTCCTCTGAGTCCCTACAGAGACCTGAAGCTAGTTTCTAAAAATGAGAGTACCCAATGGTTGCAAGAATTCTTTAGCTGTCAGTCTGGAATAGTGGCCATTTTACTTTGTAGACAAATATATATAATTTTGAAACACTGACACATATAAACACATGGATCTCTTCCCAATGAACAGAGATAAAGGGTCCAGGCAGAATTATTCCTTCCCCAGATGCTTAACTAGTGCGGCCACCTGGGCTAAAGAGGAGAGAACTCTGGCCACACTCACAGACCTCTGTGCGTCTCCCCCTGTGCTAAGTCACTCAGTTTTGTCCAACTCTTTGTGACCCTATGAACTGCAGCCCAACAGCCTCCTCTGTCCATGAGATTCTCCAGGGAAGAATACTGGAATGGGTTGCCATGGCCTCCTCCAGGGGATCTTCCTGACTCAGGGACTGAACCCATGTCTCTTATGTCTCCTGCACTGGCAGGCGGGTTCTTTACCACTCGTGCTGCCTGTTCAGTTCAGCTCACTCATGTCCCACTATTTGCAACCCCATGGACTGTTGCATGCCAGGCCTCTCTGTCCATCACCCACTCCCAGAGCTTCCTCCAACTCATGTCCATTGAGTTGGTGATGCCATCCAACCATCTCATCCTCTGTCATCCCCTTCTCCTCCCACCTTCAATCTTTCCCAGCATCAGGGTCTTTTCCAATGAGTTAACTCTTCGTATCAGGTGGCCAAAATATTGGAGTTTCAGCTTCAGCATCAGTCCTTCCAATGAACACCCAGGACTGATCTCCTTTAGGATGGACTGGTTGGATCTCCTTGCAGTCCAAGGGACTCTCAAGAGTCTTCTCCAACACCACAGTTCAAAAGCATCAATTCTTTGGCACTCAGCTTTCTTTATAGTCCAACTCCCACATCCATTCATGACCACTGGAAAAACCATAGCCTTGACTAGACATATCTTTGTTGGTCCATCAAAGCAAAGTAATGTCTCTGCTTTTCAATATGTTGTCTAGGTTGCTCATAACTTTTCTTCCAAGGAGGAAGTGTCTTTTAACTTCATGGCTGCAGTCACCATCTGCAGTGATTTTGGAGCCCAAAATGATAAAGTCTGTCACTGTTTCCATTGTTTCCCCATCTATTTGCCATGAAGTGATGGGACCAGATGCCATTATCTTAGTGTTCTGAATGTTGAGCGCCACCTGGGAAGCCCATAAAATGGGCTTAGTGGGCCTCTCCAGAGGTTTGGTTCTAGCAGGACAAGTCTCAGATTTGTTCATCTCAGGGATTTTTGAGGATAAATTGGAGACAGCAATTTGACGTGACTTTACACTATGGGGTTTCAGTTTTAGCCCTTGATGCCCTGCTACAGGAGTGAGAGCAGACACTCACATGCTGCTTTCTGCTTTGCATGTCACTCAGGCAATGATAAAGCAGATGTCCTACTCCAAGACCTTTGTTGTAACTCCTTCACCTGCCTCCTGCGGGGGCACTGTACCCTCCACCTCTGGAAATTCATTCCCGCCGACTCAGCTTCTGGGGATAGTCTCTTTGCCTCCCAAGCACCCAACCACCCCAATGCAGGGCTCCAAACCTCAGGGCCTTGCCTTCCAAGAGCCTGACACATTTCATCACTTTTTTTTATTGTTGTTGTTTTGAAGACATACACACTACACTGACTCAATGTACATGAATTTGCACAAACTCCAGGAGATCAGGGAAGCTTGGCATGCTCTAGTCTATGGGGTCCAGAGAGTCGAATACGACTCAGCAACTGAACGACAACAACAATGCTATTACTTAAATAATCTGAATTTTTTTACAAATTACTTCATCTGACATTGGCAAAGTCAGCCCCCTTCAGTCAAGATTTTCATTAAAAAAATTTTTTTTAGACATAAAGGCATATGTATTCATTTATATAATCAGCCATCATTCATTCATTCATCCACTCGATAAACATCTACTGAGCACTAACTCTCCACCACTAAGCTTGACCCAGTATTTAGATATTAATAAAAAGCAATTTTACCCTCAAGCAGCTCAGACTATAGGGGAAGATGGCACATACATAAGTGGGACTGAGTAAGGAGAGTGGAAAGAGAGTGAGTCTACCTGGTGTGGGTCAGGAAGTGTCTCCTGGAAACAGCCATGTGACAAGCTGAGATTTAAAAGTGGGTGTTCCACCAGGTACACGAGAGGGGATTGGGGACTCCAGCAAGGAAGTGTCAAAGGAGAGAAACCCCAAGTTAAGACACAGCTTAACATGTGAATTCAGTGAAAATGGTTTCGTACACCAAATGTGCCCAGTCTGTGTTGGTGGCAAGAGTACGAAGAATCTTAGCTGGTGATCACGTTAGGAGTCATTTGGGGAAATTTTCACCAGCTTTAGAATCGGCTGAGCATATGAACAATATGTGATGATTCATGGAGTATTGTCTTTCCATGTACGTTTGCAATATGAACCACTCGTTTACCTGAGTATTTGCATATCATCTCACAATGCTCAACTGCTCTTTATCCACACTTCTCTATTAACCTGAAAGCCAGGGTGATTGGAGTTAAACTGTCTACAAAATAGGGTATGTGTGATATATGTCAGTAAACATATATATACACACACACAGACACACACACACATGTTGCTGCTGCTGTTAAGCCCCTAAGCCGCGTCCAACTCTTTGTGACTCCATGGACTGTAGCCAGCCTCCTCTGTCCATGGGGTTCTCCAGGCAGAAGTACTGGAGCAAGTTACCATTTCCTTCTTCAAAAAATCTTCCCAACCCAAGGATCGAACCCTCATCTCCTGAATTGGCAGGTGGATTCTTTATCACTGAACCATCTAGGAAGAACTATATATATAAACTGAAGGGCAATATTAACTGTTTATCAGTGGGGTACACCTTTTATATCTTATTCTTTGTACTTTCCCCCCAATATTTCACAAGGAACATGTGCTAACTTCATAATCATAAAAGGCTGCCTTTAAAAAAAAAAAACAGAGATGGTGATTTTAGAAGTAATAGGAGGACAACACATATACAAAGAGGAAAGAAAGGCTTCACGTTTAGCTGAGGATATCATTATCCTAGCTGTGGATGTCATTAGCTGATTAGATTGTTCTTCCTTCTAGATTGCAATTAATCTTATTACTCCTTTTAAGGTGAGAGCATATTCTATTTATATGTAGCAAAAGCCTTGTGTTCAGAATTGTTAAACATCAACATCTTTCCCTTTCTTCTTTGTTATAAAATTTTTCTGTTCTCACAATCATTCTAAGAACACAGACAAAACCATGAAAAGAGTAACATATTTTTCCTTGAAAAATCAAGTTGCAATCTTTAAAACAACCTCCACTATAGATTTTTGGGGTATGAATAATATAATTCAGGGTTGAGAGTGTTTACCAGGTCTGATGTCATAAAGAGCAAAATTAATTTCCTGTGATAAAGTATTGGTCTTTTTATGACCTTGCCTTGGTTCCTAGATAAACAGGTCCAATTTTAATTACAACACACTTATGTCCTCATATTCCAGTATTAATGCTGTGCTGATAAACACAGAGATGCAGCTTGGTCACTGGGATATCCAGTTCTCACGATGCTCTCTCTGTATTGTGCTGCAACCATTCAGTCACTTTCTTTTTCCCTTGCAGGGTATCGTGTGCAAGTATGCTCAGCACTTCTGCCGTTTCTGAGTCTTTGTGACCCTAGGGCTGCTCCTCTGTCTACAGGCTTCTCCAGGCAAGGGTCCTAGAGTGAGTTGCCATGCTTTCCTCCAGGGGATCTTCCAGACCCAGGGATCAAACGTGCATTTCCTGCATCCCCTGCATGGCAGGTGGATTCTTTTCCGCTGAGCCACCACCCTTCTGCTCAGAATTCCCATAAAGAGGCTTTACATAACTTAGTCCTGTTTTATCCTAACAATGCTGCCCAGAGGATACCTGGTTTCCATAGGCATCCTCCAGGGACTGAGGACCCAACAGACCCACAGTCACCCTCTCCTTTCCAGGTGGCTTGAAATTTAGAAGGTTTTTCCCAGTATCGGGCCTGAAGCCTGATTGGGTACAGCTCACTGGAACGAAATATGTTTCCCTGTTCCACATGACCCTCTTTAAGTATTTTATTACAACGCAGGCCCTCACAGTTGATTTCTGTCCCTCTGGTTTTCATGCTTTTAATGACAATGACCCACCCATGACAGCTGTCGCCAAGGTCACACAAAACTTGCAGGGTTTTTTCTGCTCATCTGTTGACTTTTGCTGCTTGCTTCTGGAACTCAAGTGAACCCTTCCACTCTTGACATCTCTGCTTCTTGCCCATGGCTCCCTAAGTCCTATATCCACCCTCACGTTGTTTCAATGCCAAGTCTTAACACCCACGTTTTCTCTCCGCCTTCCATTGGCAATTCAGTTAGTAGTGAACACTCAACTGTCCTTGGCACTTCTTCTGAGAATAGGTTTTGATGTTCTCTTTAGTTGCGAACACTGAGACTTCTAAACGAAGTTGCATTTATCTACATTCTCTTAAATCCTTTGGACTGTGTGCTCACCTCTCCAGTCCTCCACCGTGTGTAAACAATAAGGGAGATTTTCCAGCTTCACTGAGTCAGCGACCTTGTCTGCCTTGCCCACTGCTCATGCCTGATGCTCCCAGAGCCTGCCATCATGCTTGGCCCCAGAAGGGATTCAGTGACGAGTTGTCCCATAACTTTGGAAGATAAATTTGCCCTGAGTAAGCTGGACAGCATGCTAATGGCCATGTTAAACCTTTGGATCAGAAATGCACACTGTAGAGACATGTGGAGCCCAGATCTCAGGGTCTGTATCCTTCACTGGGGGGCTCCCAAGTGGTACTAGTGGTAAAGAACCTGCCCACAAGTGCAAGAGACATAAAAGACCTGGATTTGATCCCTGGATTAGCAATAGCCCCTGGAGGAAGGCATGGAAAACCCCTCCAGTATTCTTGCCTGGAGAACCCCGTAGACAGAGGCGCCTGGCGGGCTAAGTCCATAGGGTTGCAAAGAGTCGGACAGGACTGAAGTGACTTAGCATGCACGCATGCAACCTTTGCTGAGCGGAGGGTCAGAAGAACAAGACTGATCCAGCCTGACTTTCCCTTTAGACCCTATGTCCTCTTCACATTATTTCCTATATAAATTAGATTGCTCTTTTAGCCCAGTGTATCTCCATAGTTGCTGTTCGTGGAATCACAGAGGAAACGTTAAAAAAATATCTCTGGGGGATGGGGGTAAGTCCTAAGTACAAGAACCTTCTCTAAAGCTATCTAAAATCCACTACAAATATGGTATTATATATATGATCAGAACAATCCATTACAATTAATAGTATATCTTTTCAAAGATTTTTCTGGAAGCATATTATTTGCTTCATGTATAACCTTGCTTGCAATTTTTCTCTTGGCGTATGGGGAAAAAAAGTCCTTTAATGGAAGATAGTCTGGCCTTTATTTTGAGACCATTGGAAAAGAGGCAGTTGTTCTTTCCATGACTTTTAAAAAGGAAATCATAAATATATAAATAAGCCATATCATCCCAGAGGAAAATTTGGTTCTTGGATCTCTAGTAACTACCACCTGAGTTAAAGCAAGCTACAGGCAAGTTTTCTAAAATGAAAGAGTTATTTGTGTTTGTTGTTTCTGTAATTGAAGTTATTAGTCAATAAGTTGCCCTTAGCCACTTTTGTTAAGCTTCTTCTTCTTCTTCTTTTTTAGTTACAATAAAATAAATTTGAAAAATCACCTAAGAAGAATTCTAAGGGCAAGAATCAGATTCTAAAATTCTAGTTGAAACATTTTTCTTCAGTGTTTAACATAGGGGACAAATTCAGAAGGAAGAAAAAACTGCAATTAAAAGATTTTGGGGTTAGTGTTGCCGAGGAGGCAGAGAGTAGAGGGAAAGATGGAACAGCTAACTGCCTCTCGTGACACCCTGAAGTCCTGGTTTCCCTCTTCTGTTTCTCTTTCCATTTTTTCCAAGTTCTTTTCAGCCTTAATTTTTCACTGTATCCACCTCCATCTTTCTTAATTAAGGAAAATAACTAAATTACCATGAATAATATTGGTGATATTTTACATATTTTCTTATTTTTATTCTAAAAGCTGAGTCATTTCTATTTCTCAAAACATGTTCAAACAGATACATTAAAACTAACCAAAACTAACCCAAACTACTCCTTTTCCTTAAAACATGGTTTGTATGTGTTTGGGGTCAGAACTCACTCTCTGCACACCTCTAACCTCCCATTGTGAATACAGCAAATGCTTTAATAGCAATAAATCAGAAATTGACAAATATAAGATTTTCAGATTGCCTCGCCAATATGTTTGTTGAATCAGATTGAACTAATGTTACTAATTATACATTGGTGTATTTACCTAATTAGCTTGTGATTGTAGTTTCACATATTATTCTAATCTTTGCAATTTAAGTAACTGAATACTAGTCTATGTATTATTATGGCTTTTATGTACATAAGTATGCTTACCAGCATACAACATACACACTTTTTCTTTTGGTTTTTACAACTATGACTCAGAGTAGAGAATATATTTTAATTTCACAAGTAATATACTTTGGATTCAAGTTCTTGGCAGAGCATGAAGCTATAAACGTCCGTATCCAACTCGGTCAATATTTCCAAGTGATAACTTTTCTAGTTGCAAAAGGGAGGAGAAGAAGAATTTTAAGTGCTTGCTGGTTTCAAACTTTTAATTTGCTTTGTCACCAAGGCAAGGAAATAGACCTTGAATAAATCAGTTATTCACTTTAAGACGGAAGCCTTGACTTGATAAATAAATGCATTCAACGCAGCAGCAGAAAGCAGCCTCCCCTCCGCAGTGGACCCTGACGGCGGCTGATTCGCCAACACGGCAGAAGGAGGCAACGCGAACGCCCAGCGACAGAACGGGCAACAAACCGCGGGCGGTTTATTCGCGCACACCCCGCGGGACTCCTCCCCAGTCACAAAGAGCCGCACAGTCACAAAGAAACCTCAGCCACACGATGCTGGACAGGTAAAGGAGCCAGACGCAAACAAGTACAGCCGTGACTCATTTAAAAAGTGGAAAACGTCATCTCTAGACACCTGAAGAGTCTGTCTCTGAGGTGGGGGGGTGACTGGAAAGGAAAGAGGGAACTGTCTGCGGTGATTGAGATGCTCGTTGCCTTGATCTGAGTAACGACTGTAGGGACGTGCACATTTGCCCAAATTCACTGAGCTGAAACGTCTGCAGTTACTTTGTGTATGTAATACTTGAATAAAATTCTATTAGAAGAAAACAAAGTAACATGAAGAGCCGCCTGCCAGCGCAGGAGACTAAGAGAAGCGTGTTCTGTCTCTGGGTCGGGAAGATCCCCTGGAGGAGGGCAAGCAACCCACTCCAGGATTCTCCCCGGAGAATCCCAAGGACAGAGGAGCTTAGCGGGGCCACGGTCCCTGGGGTCGCAGAGTGGGACATGACCTTGAAGCCACTCAGCACACAAGGTAGCCTGGTGGCAGCTCTGCGAACCACAGCGGATGGAGAGCGTCTGGAAGGCCGCACGGCCCACCCTCTCTGCCGTTCTCCGGGACCCTGTGACAGCGGGTGGAGGCTGGAACGCCGGTCCTCCTGCCGCAGGCTGTCTGGTGGGTGGGCCCTCCCGCGGTCCAAACTGCGACCCACTTCACTGAAGTCAACGAGGAGACAAGAAAAGGCATTTATTCCCAAAGTACATTTTAATAAAACATTTCCTACTAAAGTTGAAATGTTCATGGGAAGCTCACAGCCCATCACTGCATATAATTAGATTTAGGCAAATTGTGACTCAATTGATATGAGACCAGCATCTTCCTTTCCACTCCTTCAGAGTCACTTCAAGCAGCCACTTGGTCCCCAGATACCCTCTAACAAAAGTGAAAGTGATTGTTAGTCTCGCAGTCATGCCCGACCCTTTGGGACCCCATGGACTTCTGCCCATGGAATTCTCCAGGCAAGAATACTAGAGTGGGTTGCCATTCCCTTCTCCAAGGGATCTTCTTCACCCAGGGACAGAACCCAGGTCTCCTGCAATGCAGGCAGATTCTTTACTGTCTGCTCCATCAGAGAACCCACCTATCCTCTAACGAATACTTACTAACCAGGCAACTCTATCAAAACACCTTCTCAGTACTTCTTGGTCCTGATATCCAAGATGCACCCAACCACAATGCCCCCCCCCCCAACCACCCCACAGCTACACAAAATCCCAAAGACACACAGATGACCAGAAAATTCTGTCTTCCCCACCTGGCTTCCAAGTTGTCATCCAGCTATTGTCACCAATCAGTCTTAAAAATCATTCAATGCGTTATTTTTCCTGCTCAGGTAGGAAACTTGAATTCTTATGAAAAGATTTTTAACCATATTGTGTCATCTCAGAAGAATAAGGCACTTACTCTTCCTGCAGCAGGTCAGTGAAAGGAAGATGCTGAAGGCTGGATGGTGGAGGTGGAATGTCTCTCAGGAGAGAACTTCGCCTAAGCGAACATTTACTGAGTGCCAGGCTTAGTTGTTGGTTTTGAGTCATTAAGTCATATCTGACTCTTTTCGACCCTATGGACTGTAGCCCACCAGGCTCCTCTTGTCCGTGGTATGTTCCAGGCAAGAATACTGGAGTAGGTTGCCATTTCCTTCTCCAGGGGATCTTCCCCACCTAGGGACTGAACCCATGTCTCCTGCATCGGCAGGCAGAGTCTTTACCACTGAGCCACCCTGACAGCCCATCAGGCTTAGTAGCAGGGCCTTAACATACATTATCTCTTAATCCTGAGACCTGCTGACCAAGGAGAGACCCTCGCTCCCATGCCCCAGTTGGCGAAACAAATATGCTGCAGGATGATAGTGCCTGAATCTCCCAAGACCAGCTCAAAGCAGCTCCTTAGTATCCACACCATGAAGGTTATGAAAATTTACATGCAAAGGAATGAAAAGAACTTCAAGGTGAATGGAAGGTCACCATCTTCTCATGAACAGAGACCGACCACTTTCAGCCACTTGCTGAATGTGCAACCAAGAAATTCACTGGCCCAGAGAAAGGCCACTGTGCATATGTACCAGGAATGACTTCCTTTAATTAAGCACTGTTAAAATTAGTTATGATGAATATCTGGTGAAGAAAGTCTTCGTGAAATTAATGTTTACAATTATTCCCTCTGCTCTTACCTCTTGGGTTAGTATTAAATGTGAACACGGGAATAATATTCATTTAATTCCTAATAAAAGTAGGTACTAAAATAACAGAGTTGGACCATAAAGAAGATGGAGCACTGAAGAATTGATGCTGTTGATTTGTGGTGTTGGAGAAGACTCTTGAGACTCTCGTGGATTCCAAGGAGATCAAACCAGTCAATCCTAAAGGAAACCAACCCTGAATATTCATTGGAAGGACTGATGCTGAAGCTGAAGCTCCACTACTTAGGCCACCTGATAGGAAGAACTGACTCACTGGAAAAGACCCTGATGTTGGGAAAGATGAAGGGCAGGAGGAGAAGGGAGTCACAGAGGATGAAATGTTTGGATGGTATCATTGACTCAATGGACAAGAGTTTGAGAAAACTCCAGGAGGTGGTGATGGACAGGGAAGCTTGGCACGCTGCAGACCATAGAGTCACAAAGAGTCGGACACAACTTAGTGACTGAATAACAACCACAAATAACAAGATGTCATACTTCTAATAATATCCAGGCCAGAAAGAAAACCTCATTCAAATAAAACTAGTATTTATTTTTTTCTTTCATCTGTCAGTAAGAATTCATCCCCTTGGAATCTCAAAGCTAAATATATTCTTTAAATATTATTGCTATCTTCAGCCTAGGCTTCTGGAATAACTTTTCTCCCACATCATTGTATTTTACCTTCAGCCATTAAACGAACAAATACACCAACCTATGGCTTTTTCCCATAAATGTATTCAAATCCTTCTCTAGAATTAAACAGGACATGAATAATAAGTAAGAATCATCCTTTGGAGAAAAAGGAATGCCTTTATCCAGGAGCCAGTGATTCTCCACTGGGAATATTTTGCCCCTCACGTTTTATATGGCAAAACCTAGAGACATTTTTAGTTGTCAAAACTAGGAGTGATGGGACTTCGAGCATCTAGTGGGCAGATGTCTGGAGTGCTGCATATTACTTCCCACAGCGACAAGTTATCTGCCAAAAATGTAAATAGAGTCAAGGCTGAGTAAGCCTGCCTCAGAGCTGGTACATTTGCAAGAATTAGGAGAGCCGGGTAAGACTGTGATTGAACATTGTCCATTAATGAATTAACGAAGTTTGGTGAGTTTCGGATTCTCTATACATCTCTAACTTTTCTAAGCGATACTTTCTAGTTCCAGCGACATAATTGCTCAGTACAATTCTGTGCAATTCATAGACCTCTGACCTTGACTTCTCTCTGTGTGTTGGTGGCAGGGTTTCTCCAGCCCTTCTGGGAAAAGCTTTAGGGTTATTAACGGCACCAGTGCACACACTCATTGAATGATGATTAGCAAAGACTCGAAGCTGTAGCCAGCTTCCACAGCCCTCTCAGTCCCTCCCCCCCTTTATTTTTGTCTGATCTTCCATGATCCTAGGAGTGAAAACATATCCCTTCTGTACATTATCCTATACTGTAAGTGCAGCTCTGACCTTTAGGATGGTTGAGTGAAGCAGATAGAATTCAGCCAGGAAGGCCTCCAGGAGTAACTCAGACACTTAAATATAATACACTGCCGGCCCTGGCTGGCTTTGCATATTGAGAAACAAAGATTTGTAAAAATCTCCCCACATGCTGGTTAGCCTTCCATCTTTATTTTGCATTCACAGACTCAAATGCCAGTCATTCTCCTATAAGGGCACTTTCCATCTTAAATAGCCTGAGTGGGAAGAGAATTCAAAGCATGGAGAGCCTCACTGTTTGTGTTCACTATATTAAATGGGGGAAAATCTATTGGGCCCAAAGGCTACCAAATGCTCCTGTTAAATGGCAATGGGGCCAAGAACTGGCATGCTTTAGAAAGAAATAGTATGAAGGGAAGAGTCAGAAAGCAAAAGAATTATGAGATCCAAGAGGAGGGGGTGAAAGTTGGTGGGAGGGGGCAAACAGAACATTACAGAGGACACCAGACAGAACAAGTGAACTCAAAGAGCTCTGGAAGGCGAGGCAGAACGCCTGGGTTCTTTTCCTCCTTAAATTGTCCAAATGGCCTTGTCCAAGTCACTCAGTCTCCATGGAACTACAGAACAGAGGACTTAACTTTGAATGATCTCAATTCAGGTCCTTGGAGGCAGTAAATGTCTAGCTCCATCTGTGCCTTGGGTCGGAGAAGGCGATGGCACCCCACTCCAGTGTTCTTGCCTGGAAAATCCCATGGACGGAGGAGCCTGGTGGGCTGCAGTCCATGGGGTCGCTAGAGTCAGGCACGACTGAGCGACTTCACTTTCCCTTTTCACTTTCATGCATTGGAGAAGGAAATGGCAGCCCACTCCAGTGTTCTTGCCTGGAGAATCCCAGGGACAGGGGAGCCTGGTGGGCTGCCGTCTATGGGGTCGCACAGAGTCAGACACGACTGAAGCGACTTAGCAGCAGCAGCAGCAGCAGCAACAGCAGCAGTGCCTTAGGTGGGCTAAGCTAGAAAGAAACTGAACAATCAGTGCGCCTAGACAAACAGGCCTTCACATACAGGGTTTAAAGTGCACAAGAGTGAGGTAGAAGAGTGATTGGGAGGGTTAAACCAGGTCTCCTCTCCCTCTGTGATGGGCTGGGGTTCAGTCACTAAGTTATGTCCAACTCTTTGTGACCCCATGGGCTGCACCATGCCAGGCTGCCAGGCTTCCCTGTCCTTCAGTATCTCCCTGAGCTTGCTCAGACTCACATCCATTGATCTGGTCTTGCCATCCAACCGTCTCATCCTCTGTCATCCCCTTCTCTTCCTGCTGTCACTCTTCCCCAACATCAGGGTCTTTTCCAGTGAGTCAGCTCTTCTCATCAGGGGGCCAAAGTGTCAGAGCTTCAGCCCATACCAACTTTAAATGATCTCTGTTCAAGCCCTTTTGAGCAGTAAATATCTGGCTCTATCTGTACCTTGGGTGGGCTAGCTAGCAAGGAATTCAACAATTAGCAAGCCTAGATAAGCAGTCTTTAACATACAGCGTGTTTAAAGTGCAAAAAAGCGATGTGAAAGTGTGATTGGGAGGGTGGAACCTGGTCTCCTCTTCCTCTGGGAGAGTGGAGGGAGGCTCAGGCACTTGGGGAGCCATTATTCTTCTGGGGTAGATGAATGAAAAGCCTCCTCTGTGCTCCCCTGTCCTCTTCAAGGGGAACTGGAAAGCAGCGGAGGGAGAGTAGCCTGCTTTCTGTTCTCCCAGAGCACAAAGCTTGAGGCTATGGAATCAAGTGCCTTTTTCTACCTGAAATCCTTGGTAGGGCCTGACCTTTCTTGTCATCTGGGTTTTCACCCCTGTATCACCTGCGCAGAGAGCTCTTTCTGCTCGCCCAGTCTATAGTAACTGCCCCTCTCAAGTACGACCTGCGCTCTTTAGATCTCATCCAATTTCATCTACAGAGAATTTTTTTTTCTCAGTGTCACAGCTCATCTTGATTTTTGTCTTTATGCGCTTGAGACGTGCTTCCCTCCTCTGGAGCAGAACCCTTGTAAGTCTTGTTCATTCCTGCTCTGTTCCACCTGACACCGGGGTCAAACTCAAAAATGATTTGTTGAAAGAAGCAATGAATCAATGCACATGAAATACTGCGGATAAAATTTGCACGTGGGAGAATCTGGGAAACAGAGAATGGAGCAGAACATGAGAAGAATAGTTTACATCTTTGGGAAGATAAGACCCCCAGGAGAGGCCACCCGAGAGACTCAGAAAGGGACAGACTTGATCCCGCAGGTCAAGTGAGACCTGGAGGGTCACGAGAAATGACCTTGGGAACTGGAAGCAGCAAAAGTATGGGGAGGCTGATATCAGCCTACCAGGTTATCAGTCCTGATGCCCAGAGGCCTACAGCTTCAAATCTCGAAAACCAGACTCATCACAAAGCAGGGGAAAGGACTGCAGCATTTCCACATAATTTAACATTTTCATCAATACATAGAGTTGTCTCAAAGCGTGTATGCTCCCTGTGATAGCTGTGGTTATCTGATCTCAAAGCTAATAATCAATAATCTTTACTACCCAAGCTAAATTTCTTCCATTAGAAAAAATTGCTATGTGTTGATTTCCGTAAATTCCACCAAAATGATAAGACCATTTTATCCATGCATCTTAATGCTTTTTTCCTTGTAACAAAAATAAATAAGTAAATCTCCTCACTTTGACCCTATACTAATACAAATTTTAAGGAGAAATATGAAAAAGGAGCAAAAAAAGCCTGTCTTCAGTTTCAACAGATCTCAGGGTTACAATTCACTGGGCCCTCTGCTGCCTGCTTTTGGCACTGAAATCCAAGAAGCCTTTCTAAAGTGCATAGAAAACTTGGAAAAGAGACCATTTCTAGTCAGGCTTTTATCCAACTGTTAAACCAGACTCATCACTTTCTAGTTAAAGAAATTAAATTATTAGATTACATGTTGCATTTCAAAGGTTTAACAAACTGAGTTATCTTTGAATATTTTGAATAAATTTAAAAAAAACCCTCTCATTCCAATAATCTTCTATGATTCCTCTTCCAAACCTATGAAGAATGTCCAGAAGACAATAAACTCAGACAAATCTCTCATGAATTATTGCTTGAAATTATCAAGAAAATTCAGTTGTATCACTAGCAAATGATAACTGACTTTACTTGATATCACTAAGTACAGTTTTCTTTGTGAAAGTTATATTTATTTTTTTTAATATATTGTCTTTCTTAAAAAAAAAAAAAGGATCTATTACTAGATGATAGTCTTAGGCAAATTTTTGTAACCTTAGATTGATAGAGGTCAATCAGTAATTGATGTTTGGCCTAGTAGAAAACTAACATTTTTTTTTAAGCTACAGTAGTATTCATTCAGGATATATGCCTTAAAACTCTTGTTTGAAAATGCATCCTCGTGAAGGTTGTTACATTATTCCTCACATAGAGTCAGTTCAGTTCAGTTCAGTCGCTCAGTCGTGTCCGACTCTTTGCAACCCCATGAATCGCAGCATGCCAGGCCTCCCTGTCCATCACCATCTCCTGGAGTTCACTCAGACTCACATCCATCGAGGTAGTGATGCCATCCAGCCATCTCATCCTGGGTCGTCCCCTTCTCCTCCTGCACCCAATCCCTCCCAGCATCAGAGTCTTTTCTAATGAATCAACTCTTCACATCAGGTGTCCAAAGTACTGGAGTTTTAGCTTTAGCATCATTCCTTCCAAAGAAATCCCAGGATTGATCTCCTTCAGAATGGACTGGTTGGATCTCCTAAGCTCTATGAAAAAATACGGTGCAATTATCTGATTTGCCAGCAGTGGACACTGTTACTCTAGTTATCATCACACAGGGACTAGGAAAAAACCTGCTCAATATCTCAGGAAATGCTTGCTCTGTATTCCCTTGAATAGTCACATTGGCAATTCTTCTGGAAAAGTAATAAATTTTGGAAAACAAAACAAAACAGTGTCACTCTTAGAAACCCAAAGATTATTAAGAAATAAATATTTACATTTTAGATGGTCCTCATTTGATTTTTGTACTATTAATTTATGGAATTTATCTATTAGCTGCAGAATAACCAATCATCATCAGGTTTAAGTATATCCTATTCATCTACAAAAGATCAGTCTCCAGAAAGATATTGTAAATCAGTGTGAGAAATACACAAAACTCTTTGGAAGGTTCCCTGCTTCCAGCCCTGGCTTCCTGCAAAGCAGCTCTGCCCTTCTAGACTGACCATCAGCCCTCTCTGATCTTTGTCATCTGTCTGGAAAGGAGCTACCTAAATTCACAAATCACCAAAAATGCCTACTCTGATGTTTGTTATTTCTAGGACTCTCTCAGGACAGATGAGAGCAAAAAGCCTTTGCAATGCTTGTGTAATCAGGTAAGGTGTTTATTTAATCTCCATCCAAAAGCTACCCTTATAAAACAGCTATTCCTTCTGTGAGGAGGCCAGAAACATAAGCTCCAGCCCTCAGGGCAAGCATAACGGATCCGCCTTCAAGGCTAATGGAAATAAGTCTTTCCGAAGTGGGCTCAAAATAGAAAGCCTCTTACTCTCTACTTTCTTCTTTGCCTAGCAGAGGAGAACAACTTGTCCCAATCAGGGTGTTTACTCTGTGCCAAGTAGGTGTTATTATCATTCCCATTTTATTGATGAGGAAACTGAAGCTCAGAGAATTAATAAATAGCCTATGGGTGCATGCATGCTCAGTCGTGTGTGACTCTTTGTGACCCACGGACTGCAGCACACAGGACTCCCTGTTCTTCACTGTTTCCTGGAGTTTGCTCAGATTCGTGTCCATTGAGTCAGTGCTGCAATCTAACCATCTCATCTTCTGCCATCCTCTTCTCCTTTGCCTTCAGTCTTTCCCAGCATCAGGAGCTTCTCCACTGACTCTCAATATGATGCTCTCTACCTTGTCTGCTGCTGTCTACTAGATTGTGAATTGCTTTGGGGTAGGCGATGGCACCCCACTCCAGTACTCTTGCCTGGAAAATCCCATGGACGGAGGAGGCTGGTAGGCTGCAGTCCATGGGGTCGCTAAGAGTTCGGCACTACTGAGCAACTTCACTTTCCCTTTTCACTTTCATGCATTGGAGAAGGAAATGGCAACCCACTCCAGTATTCTTGCCTGGAGAATCCCAGGGACGGGGGAGCCTGGTGGGCTGCCGTCTATGGGGTTGCACAGAGTCGTACACGACTGAAGCGACTTAGCAGGAGCAGCAGCAGCAGAAAATATTCGGGACTTCCCCAGTGGCTGAGTGGAAAAGAATCTGCCTGCAATGCAGGAGATGCAGGAGACGCAGTTTAATCTCTGGGTGAGGAAGATCCCCTGGAGAAGGAAACGGCAAACCCAGCCTGGAAAATCCCACGGGCAGAAGAGCCTGGCAGGCTACAGTCCATAGGATCGGAAAGAGTCAGACACAACTGAAGAGACTAAGCAACTGAAGTAACGCAAAGATCCTCTTAAACTGTCCAACATACGACATATCCTCAAAAGTGACTCTTTCCACTTTTCAAAGTATGTGTTTATCATTTCTTGCGTGACTAGTATGTAAAACCCACTCACAAACTACATTCCTTCTTCCCCAAAGCAAATCCAGTTTTGTTAAGATGTCTACCCTAACTCAGGCAGCCAAGCGCCTTGGGAAATGACCCCATCCTCCAAATTCAGAAATGAGACTCCATTAAGCTGATCCAAGGTCAATCCAGTGTACCGCACAAGTGATAAATTTAGCATCAGCCATGTGACCTAGTTCTGGCCAATAAATTCAGGGGAACTTTGCAGAAAGAGGTTTTCATTCCTAAGTAGTCCCTGGCAGAGATAATCGCATTTTTCCTCTGGAATTTTTTTTTTTGGGGGGGGGGGNTGGAATTTTTTTTTTTTGGGGGGGGGGGGCGGTCTATGGTGCCTGGAACTACTGTAGTCACTTTGCTACCAGCCTGAGGAGGAAACCCACCCCAGGGATTGCAGAACAGGGACATAGGCAGTTCTGAATGATGTAACTGGAGGTCATGGCTGAAATGAGTCAGCCATGTCAACCACAGTCCCTTTGGACTTACTGCAATATGTAAGAATACATTTTCTTATTGCTTAAGCCAATTTGATGCAGAGTTTCTTTTACCTGCAGTCAAAACACATTCAAACGGTTATAAGTAGAGCCTGGGATCCCACTTCTGTGTCACAGTCTCCTGACACCATCACCGTGGTACAGGGTTCACTCAATGTCCTGTAATAGTTGTATGTGGGCAACCAGGCTAATGGGCTTCTCTGGTGGCTCAGTGGTAAAGAATCTGCCTGCCAATGTAAGAAATGCAGGTTTGATCCCTGGGTCGGGAAGATCCCCTGGAGAAGGAAATGGCAATCCACTCCAGTATTCTTGCTTGGAGAATTTCATGGACAGAGGAGCCTGGCGGGCTGCAGTCCATGGGGTTGCAAAGAGGCAAACACATCTTAGCAGCTAAACAACAATGGCAACAACAGGGTCTAACGGCCATTGTAAAGTGGAACTGGACTAGAGCAATAGCAAAGAGCTTTTTGCGCAATCATTTTTTGCTTGTTTGTTTTAAAATTGTGGTAAAATATGCATAACATAAAAATTACCACTGAAACCATATCTAAGCCTATTAAGTACTTTCACATCGTAATCCAAAGACCACCACCACCCATTTCTAGAACCTTTTCACCTTATAACACTGAAACTCTACCTATTAAACAATAACTCCCATCTCCGTCTCCTCTCAGCCCGTGGCAACCACCACTCTACACTCTATGAACGTGACTACCCTTGGGTACCTCCTGTAAGTGGAACCATACTGTATTTGCTCTTTTGTGACTGGCTGATTTTGCTCAGCATAATGTCCTCAAGGGCCATCCACTCCATCCACGTTGTAGCATGTATCAGGACTTCTCTCCTTTTTAAGATGGAATAATAGTCCATTGCACGTTTACACCACATTTTGTTTATCCATAGATGCTTGAGTTTCTTCTACTTTTTTTGGCTAGTATGAAAAATGCTGCATGGTTGTAAATAGCAAGTTTTAATACAGCAATCAAATGCATATTTAACAGTCTAAATCACGGACTAACAAATTGTGACCTTATGCCAAATCTAGCCTGATGTCTATTTTTATAAATAAAGTTTTATTGGAACACAGCCATGCCCATCTGTTTATATATTGCCAAAGCTTGCTTTCACACTGCAACACGAGTGGAAGTGTTACAAAGAGACCACAGGGACCACAAAGCTTAATATATTTACTCTGGCCCTTTACACAAAACTTTTGCTGACTTTTGGTTTAAAGGATGCTTAATGAACTAGACTCCAAACCGGTCTCTCGCCTCTCTTATTGACCACGTATCCTTCCTGCCCCCAGGTCATCATCTATAAGACTGAAAGATTTTCTGAAATGCAAGCTCTACTCCAATAAGCTGCTTTCAGAACTTCAGTAGTTTCCACTCTCCCCCAAAGATGGCACCATGGCTCCCTGGAACCATCCATAACATCCATGATCCATCCCCTCCCCTCCTCTTCTCCTTCTTCAAGCCCCAGTGGCCCTTTACTCAATCTCAATTTCCCTTCGAGAAAGCGTTCCTCAACGCTCAGGAACTTTGCAAACACAAACTAGTTGTGCAGCCAACATTTAGTAAGTAAATGAATGAATGAACTTTTTAACCACATCACAACTACCCCTTGGGGAGGTTAAGTTTTTGTTCTTACCTCTTTGTCACTTAAGCATTTGGATGATTTTATAAGCCGGCTGAAGGTGCCAGACAGAAAGTGCATGAAAATAACTGGCAACTGCTGATGAGTTTTATCAGCCTTGGGACTCCTAAATTCAGAGTGGTCACTTAGAATGAATCTTTTAGAGGTGGTTGGACTATGCAGTCTTGGTAATTAGCTTACATTTTAATTTTTGTGTTTTAAAGTTACATGTTTTCAATAAAAATAACAAGTATCACACAAAATGTTCACTCTGAATTCCATTCATTGTCCTAAAAAGCAAAATTTTGTACAGTGTTTGAAATATTGGAGGAATGGTGGCTATTAGGAATTACTATTCTATCGTGTCAACATTCTGTTGTTGTTCAGCTGCTAAGTCATGTATAACTCTTTGCGACCCCGTGAACTGCACCACACCGAGCTCGCCAGTCCTTCCCTACCTCCCAGAGTTTGCTAAAATGCATGTCCATTGAGTGGGTGATGCCATCTAACCATCTCATCCTCTGCTGCCCTCTTCTCCTTTTGCCTTCAATCTTTCCTAGCATCAGGGTCTTTTCCAATGAGTTGGCTCTTCATAACAGGTGGCCAAAGTGTCGGAGCTTCAGTATCAGCCCTTCCAAGGAATATTCTGGGTTGATTTCCTTTAGGATTAACTGGTTTGATCTCCTTGATGTCCAAGGAACTCTCAAGAGTCTTTTCCAGCACCAGAATTCAAGGCCATCGATTCTTTGGCACTCAGTTGTCCTTGTGGTCCAACTCTCCCATCCATACATGACTACTGGAAAAACTATAGCTTTGACTTTGTGGACCTATAAGTGTTAACATGTCTGTACTCTTATGAAAGACATATCTGATTAAAAAAAAAAAAAACTATTCTATATATATGTGTGTGTGTGTGTGTGCTTGGTTATGGCCAACTCTTTGCACCCCCATGGAAGGTAGCCCACAAGGCTTCTCTGTCCATGGAATTTTACAGGCAAAAATACTGGAGTGGGTAGCTGTTTCCTCCTCAAGGGGATCTTCCCAACTCAGGGACTGAGCCCAGGTCTCCTGCATAGGAGAAGCACAATTCTATATACAACTTTCTGTAAAGAGCATAAAGTTGTCATTTATGATTAACAAAATACTACCATATTATCTAGAGAGCTTGCTTTTACAGATAAAGTTCTGTATTGACATAATGAGATTATGATATATTATATCTGGAGGAAGAATTCTTTAGTTCCCATAGTTTTTAATCACTTAATGCTGAGATTTTCCAATAAAGTAATCCTAGAAATAAACCTTTCTTTAAAATGAGTTGTTCCCCCCAAATAAAAGTATTATGTAAAAGGCAATAATTTGGCAGTTTAATGGTAGAAAATAGACTTTCTGAAATGGGACAATTCTTCCAGGGCAATTAATGGATATTAATTCAAACTATAAAGCTTCATTTTTAAAGTGAGGGAAACTTTGTTGAGGGGCAGTGATGTCCAGATAGACCTTGCATATGCATTTCCAATGCCATTTTACCTTTTGTCAGCTTTGAGAGTCATATTCAAGAGGTCTTTTTAAATATGCTAAACTTTACCAATGATATATAGGAAGCAAAGACTTTTATCTTTGGAGGGGCATATTATATATTACTTGGAATTTATTTTTATCATCAGTACTTATTGGTCATCAAAATAAATTTAAAAGTACGTTGGTTTCATTACCCAATATACAGAATGCCAAATATGTGCTGAAAATTAGTGCTGTTAAACAATTCAATAGGATTGACCAAGAAAGATAAAGAATGTTGTGAGTGTGTGTGTGTGAGTGTGTGTGACAGAGAGAGAGAGAGAGGGACAGAGAAAACAGAAGTGGTTGATAGAACTTCACAGAGTTTTCACTGTCAAAAGGGCAGACTTCTAGACCTCTCTAATGATGTCAGCTTAATCACAAATACATCTATAAAATGAGCTTGTTAGTAATAACAGTAAATGAGTTCCCAATGCACAAGCCTCATTAGTGACAAAGAAGCAAACTTTAGAGGGTTTTTCTCTTTTTTAAAAAATGTAGAAATAAGAGAGAAGTTTGACACAATTTTCACATCTGCAAAAGTCCTTATAATTAACATAGTCATCAAACATTTCTGGAATAGGACACATATCAGTTCTAATGTGCTGCCATGAAAATTTTAACCTTCCTCCAACTTTACAACAGGCTTTTTTTTTTTTTTTGACTCAGTGTTCTATCCCTTTCCAATTCAAGTGACTAGGATGGTCTCAACTGGCACAATTTGAAGAGACAGGAAAGAGACGAGAGAGATTTCCTTTTCCTTTTGTGTGTGTTTCAGGGTTTGGGGGTTCTGCTATAGGAATTATACATTATCCGAAGGACACAAAACAATGACATTTTCCTACTTCGTCAGTGGTTTCACTGTCTTACATTTAGATGACTATTTCTGTGCCTCAGCTTTCCCATCTGTGAAATGGCCCATGGATCTCATATTGAGACTGAACTCTATCCATAACAGAGAAGATGCCCCAGCACTTTTCTCTTCCAGGAAACTTTTCTCATAACCAGATCTCTGTGCTGTTCCCTGTTGTCATCACTGCCCAATATGAACTTCAGTGGTGACACACTCCAATGAGTACTAGTTGGCAGCTCTATCTATCTGCAAAGTTTCTTTGCTGCTCTTCCCCCATGCCAGTCTGTTCCCCAATGGCTCAGGGCTAAAGAATCTGCCTGCAATGCAGGAGACGTGGGTTTGATCCCTGGGTTGGGAAGATCCCCATGAGGAGGAAATGGCTACCCATTCAGTATTTTTGCCTGAAAATATCCCCGTGGACAGAGGAGCCTGGCAGGCTACAATCCATGGTGGCAGAGTCAGACATGACTGAGCTCACACACACACACACACACACACACAGCTCCTCAGTTGCAGGTCAGCAGAAACTGGAGGGACTGTAGGTATTAGCAACTCTTTGGGGCCACTGGTTGCTATTTAGCAAGTGAATGCTATTTTCAAACACTCAGTTTGGAAAGTGCTAAAGAGTAAAAAGAAAGGAAATTCAGTAAAGGCACATGTGTGCCTGCTAAGTTGCTTCAGTAGGGTCCGACTCTTTACAATGCTATGGACTTAGCCCACCAGGCTCCTCTGTCCATGGGGATTCTCCAGGTGAGAATACTAGAGGGGGTTGCCATGCCCTCCTCCAAGGGATCTTTCCAGCCCAGGGACTGATCCCACGTCTCACGTCTCCTGCACTGGCAGGAGGGCTCTTTACCACTAGCGCCACCTAGGAGGTCCAGTAAAGGCACACTGGGGCTTAAAAATGCATGCCCTTTAGTGACTGTGCCATGGAGATTTTAAAAGCTCATGCAATTCCCCAAACGCCTAAAATCGCACTCAGAAAGATGTTTAAGTATCTCAAAGAACCTAGAGAAGAGTTAGCAAAAGATTTTTAATTGCTTGGTGTGGGAAATAGTAAGTTCTCACCAGATGGCATCCCACCCATTTTTGTCAAATAAATCCTGACTATTTTCACCATGGTGACCCGCTCCACCCCAAGGAGTGAATCACAGTTGCTCTGAACCAACTGTGACTAGACCACCTGCTTTTTTTTTTTTAAATTAACTTTTATTGCTGTATGGTTGCTTTACAACATTGTGTTAGTTTCTGCTGTACGGCAACGTGAGTCACCTCTACATACACATATGCCCCCTCTTTTTTGGATTCCCTCCCCGTTTCGGTCTCCACAGAGCACTGAGTAGAGTTCCCTGTGCCATACAGTCAGTCCCCATTAGTCGCCTAGTTTATACATAGTACATCAATAGTGCATATGTGTCAGTTTCCATCTCTCAGTTCATTCCAAGCCCCTGTTCCCCGCTTGGTGTCCACACATTTGTGCTCCACATCTGTGACTCTATTTCTGCATCCGTTTTCTAGAAACTCATTTCCCCAGATTTCCTTCAGGAAGTGTGCGGCTGTGGGACCCATTCCTGGCCCATGAGCTGCACAGGGAAGTCTTCTGGTGGGGAGGAAGCGGTGTGATGGGAGAAGTGGGCTAAGACAGGTTTTTGTGTTTTTCTACCCATTTGGCCTGGCCCCTTCCTTTCTCTTTGGGACTTTGGTATAAGACAGAGATTCCTGCAGCTCTGGGCTTCCCTTATAGCTCAGTTGGTAAAGAATCTGCCCGCAGTGCAGGAGACCCAGGTTCAATTCATGGATTGGGAAGATGCCCTGGAGAAGGAAATGGCAACCTACTCCAGTATTCTTGCCTGGAGAATCCCACGCACAGAGGAGCCTGGAGGGCTACAGTCCATGGGGCCCCAAGAGTCGGACACGACTTAGCAACTAAACCACCACCTGCAGCTCTAGAAGTCATCTTGTGTCTATGAGGCATTCCAGAAGGGCAGGAAAGGCTGTTTTTAAGTCACTGATGAAGCCACTGAACAAGCCTATCGTTTGATCTCCCTTTAGACATTCCAATTATTTTTTTCTAAAGTCACATCCTGATTAAGCTGCTTATAGTTGAACACATCTTGACATACTTGGGTATTTTCTAAGCATAGAAACATTATATTATTATATATACCATAACATAATATTGGAGAAGGAAATGGCAACCCACTCCAGTATTCTTGCCTGGGAAATCCCATGGACTGAGGAGCCTGGAGGGTTACAGTCCATGGGGTCACGAAAGAGTTGGACACGACCAAGTGACTAAACAACAATAAACATAACATAACATTGTAGTTTAGTCACTGGTTCTTGTTCAGCTCTTTTCTGACCTCACTGACTGTAGCCCGGCAGGCTCCTCTGTCCACAGGATTTCTCAGTTAAGAACACTGGAGTGGGTTGGATCTTCCCGACCTGGGGATTGAACCTGCATCTCCTGCATTGGCAGGCAGATTCTTTGCCACTGAGTCACCAAGGAAGCCCAAATATTATATGATAATTAATATAATGTCATCTAGCTGTCCTTAGAGAAACTTAAATTAGGAACTCCAGGAACAGGAATATTGTAGTAACTGGTGTTGATCTGTGCCATTTTCATTTCTCTATCTGTTAGTGAAGTTCTTAGTGATCAAAAGCATGTCCTTTACTGATTTTTAAAGTCTTATCCGTAAACACTACACCTAGAGTGAGGTGCTTGAGAAATACTCAATTAAAATTTGAATAACTGTCAACCCAGTAACGTCACGAAACTTAGGATCACAGCACTCAGCCTCTTAGTAATATCTCTCTATTCAGCCACAACCTCAAAATGCCTTGTAGTTCAAAAGGAAAAGCTAGTTAAGCAATGTCTTTGTTCTCAGCAGGTTTTGTCTTTGAATGTCCAATTCAACCTTAAAAAAGTGTTCAATTATGAGATTAACTGCAAAACTGTCCAAGGTTTGTGGCCAAATAATCATGCTAATAAGCAGATGCATGCTGTAGAAGATAGTTAGACTAGTAAAGAGGTGTTATTACAGTACAAGTTTAGACATTTGACCGGCCTAAGAAGAGATTGAGGGATGGCTAAGTATAGACTGTGGTAGTGTAAACAGGAAGAGAAAAAAATTTAATTCCATTTTCTCAGTCTTCCTAGTACCCAATTATAATCTCCAAATTGAACAGTTGTCAGTAATTATGTTGATAAGCAAATCACTGCCTGTATATACTCAACGGGATCTAGGAAACTGGAGACATTAAGGAATGGAGGAGAAGAATCAGACTCAATTTATATCTCCCAAGGAGATGAGTATATCCTGTTTGTTCAAAAGAGATGAATTTCAGCATTTAATCATCTTTTTATGAATGCTCAAGCTTGTTGGATTTCCAACCCATCAATATCAAGCCTCCAGATTTCACCAATACATAATTTGACAATCCTTAAATAAAAACAAAGATTTTAATGTGAATTTCAATTTGGAATTCAACTGCTAAGTATGTGAACCTGCCTGTACAGCAGTAAGGTATAACATCACCACAATTCATTTATTATTATTGGTGTCAATAATAGCCTTAATCATCCAGACTATACTCATCCTTTCTGGTTCCTCTTTACATTTACTAACACCAGAAAGAGAATAATATTAACCTGTCATATTAAATTTCTTTGAATCACCTATTAAATATTTGACAATGACCAATATATCATCTACTACAGTTTTATTATATTAATAAAACTGCTCCAATTTNGATAGTTTGTGCTTCATAAATTTGATACACTGTATTTAATTAAATCCCATCAACATTTATGAGGTACCTACTATGTTAAACATGGGGTGATATTTTATGCATTAAACACTTTTATCTTTAAAATAGGCATGCAAACTGTATATTATTATGCTACTGCATAGATGAAGGAAATTAAGAATGAGAAGAAAATAGGTTGTCCATAATCTAGTAACAGTCATTGGTAGAGTTGCTCAGATGCTCCCAGTGAAGGAGAAAAGAGAAAATATTTTTCCTATGGTCTTGTTCCTTGTTCCTTTTCTCTTTCCTTCCCTTCTCTCTCTCTTATATATTTTATTATCTCATTTTAGATGTTGAAAATTAAACTCTTGCTACAGTGACACATTTAATTGCGAGACTAATGAGACCATAGCTAAATGTAATCAATATAGTCAAGATAATCAAGATAACATGTAGGGATATAATCAAGAATCTGCTTCATGAGCGCAGATGGTTTCCAAGCTGCAAAGAAGATACTGAACCCCAAGGAGGGCCCGCATTTCCCAGTGTTCCCTTCCAGGGACTTAAATTTGCATTTAGAAATGGAGTTGTGATGCAAAACAAAACCTCAGCAAAGGAGCTATGAATCAATGTCCCCTTGATACTGGGTCTAGCTTGTCTCATTTCAAAATTAGTTTTGCTTTTTGTAAATGAGGTACAAAAGTAAATGGATAACTCGTTATCCTTTTTGGGCAAAGAAAGCAAGAGGTAAAGCAGAAGTTGTTAAGAAAGTAGGCCTTTTCTTTCCTCCAGGTTTACTGAGGTGTGATTGATCATCAACATTGTAAGATATGGGGCTTCCCTGGTGATCAGTGGTTAAGGATCTGGCTGTCAATGAAGGTGGCAGATCCTTAGTGTGGGAAGATCCCACACGCTGTGGAGCTTACAAAGCCCCTGCCACAACTACCTACCGAGCCAGCGCTCAGAGCCCGGGAGCCACAATACGGAGGTCCGCTCGCCTAGAGCCTGTGCTCCGCAGCAAGAGACGGCGTGAAAAGTCTCTCCTCACAGCCAGCGCAGTGAAGAGCCTGTGCAGCGCAATGAGGACTAGCCCTTATCGGCACCTAGAGAGATGCAGTGCAACGAAGGTCCAGCGGAACCAAAAATAAACAAACAAATCTTGAAAGGAAAAGTAAGATATTTAAAGCCTACAACTCGGTGATCTGGCATGTGTATACACTGTGAATATTCACTGGAAGGGCTGATGCTGAAGCTGAACCTCCAATACTTTGGCCACCTGATGTGAAGAATCGACTCCTTAGAAAAGACCCTGACACTGGGAAAGACTGAGGGCGGGAGGAGAAGGGGACGACAGAGGATGAGATGGTTGGATGGCATCACCAACTCGATGGATATGACTTTGAGTGAACTCCGGGAGCTGGTGATGGACAGGGAGACCTGGCGTGCTGCAGTCCATGGGGTCACAAAGAGTCGGACACGACTGAGCGACTGAACTGAACTGACTGCACTGATACACTGTAAAAGGACTTCTCTTCACTGAGTTAATTAAACACAATCATCACCTCACATTTGCCCTTTTATTTTTTTGGTGAGAATATTTAAGTTTTATTCTCCTAATAAATTTCAATTATATAGCACAGTGTTATCTACTCTGCTGCTGCTAAGTCACTTCAGTCGTGTCCGACTCTGTGCGACCCCATAGACAGCAGCCCACCAGGCTCCCTTGTCCCTGGGATTCTTCAGGCAAGAACACTGGAGTGGGTGTCATCTACTCTAGTCATCATGTTTATAAATTAGGTCCTTGGATCTTATTCTTTCTTTTTTAATCATTGAAAGTTTGTACCCCTTTGCCAACCTTTCTTTATTTAACACCCTCCACTCCAGACCTTGGCAACTATTTTCCTACTTTCTGTTTCTATGACTTTGCCTTTGTTTTTAGGATTTTTTTTTTTTTTTTAGATTTCACATATGAGTAATCTCATGCAGTATTTGTCTTTCTGCTTCTGCCCCTTAGCAGAATGCCCTCCGGGTCCATCCAGGCTGTCATAAGTGGCAGGAGTTCCTTCTTTGTAAGGCTGAATAATATTCCTTTGTGGATACAGACCCTCTATTTTTATCCATTTATCCATCCTCAGTCTTGGGTTGTTTCTATACCTCCAGTGTTGTGAATAATGCTGCAGGGAATAGGGGAGTATAGACATTGCTTTGAGAGGATCCTTTCATTTCCTATGGACACATTCTCAGAAGGGGAATTGCTGGAGCAAGAGAATAGATCTTAAAGCTTACCACTCCCCTCCACCCCCCAACACACAAACAATGGCAATTATGTGAGGTGAGGCTGGCATTAACCAACCTTACCGTAGTAGTAATTTTGTAACACACAGGTGCACCAAATCATTAGCTTGTATGCCTATTCTGTATTTATAATAAAGCTGGAAAGAGAAAACTTATTAAATATAACTTTAAGTAATATAAAATTTTTTTAATTTAAAAAATATAAAAGAGAAAAGAAGCCTAAAGGAATGTTTGAGAAAATTACTTCTAGAAATGTAAGAGTTTGGTTAGTCTGCTTAAATTTGAATTAATAGCTAACTAACCCAGTCTCTGATTAAGAACACCAAGCNCCTCAGTCTTGGGTTGCTTCTATACCTCCAGTGTTGTGAATAATGCTGCAGGGAATAGGGAAGTATAGACATTGCTTTGAGAGGATCCTTTCATTTCCTATGGACACATTCTCAGAAGGGGAATTGCTGGAGCAAGAGAATAGATCTTAAAGCTTACCACCCCCCTCCACCCCCCAACACACAAACAATGGCAATTATGTGAGGTGAGGTGGCATTAACCAACCTTACCGTAGTAATAATTTTGTAACACACAGGTGCACCAAATCATTAGCTTGTATGCCTATTCTGTGTTTATAATAAAGCTGGAAAGAGAAAACTTATTAAATATAACTTTAAGTAATATAAAATTTTTTTAATTTAAAAAATATAAAAGAGAAAAGAAGCCTAAAGGAATGTTTGAGAAAATTACTTCTAGAAATGTAAGAGTTTGGTTAGTCTGCTTAAATTTGAATTAATAGCTAACTAACCCAGTCTCTGATTAAGAACACCAAGCATCAACACAATGCTCTCTATAATGCTTAGTTCTTTGAAAGGAGCACACATCTAGCACTTATATAACATTCGTTAGGTTTTTTCTCTAACAGAGCATCTCAGTGTGTGGCTCTGGGTTTCCTGCATCAAAGTCACATAGCCTAAACCTTAAAGCTCATGTCTCCTGAGTTCACCTGAGACCTACTGAATCACCCAGAATATCTGAGGATGGAGCAGCCTCTTCTGTTGCATTGGAATGTCTAAAGGGATATATATTTTTTAATTAACCTTCTATTTATTTATTCTAAATTACTAATTAATTTATTTTAAATTTATTTTTGGCTCTGCTGGGTCCCTGCTGCCATGCCCAGGTCTTCCTCAGTTGCAGTAAGTGGGGGGCCACCCCTCGTGGGTTTCTCTTTGTTGGGGAGCACAGGCTCAGTAATCAAGGGGCACGGGCTTAGTTGCTCCACAGCACGTGGGGTCTTCCCTGGCTAAGGGTCGAACCCGTGTCCCCTGCATTGACATGGAGATTCTTAACCAATGGACAACCAGGGACGTCCCAAAGGGGTTGTTAATTACTCAGTTAAACCTCAAACATCACGTTTGAGAGTCCTGCTCTATGTTTTCCTTGCCTGTTTTCATAATGCTTAATGTTTCATAATTAAGGTTTAAATGTGTGCCCGTATCCGTTCCTGCAGTACAGGCAAAGCATCGTCATTTCAAAGTCATGTGAACTTTTATGTTGTGTGGGAGGAACTTACTCTTTCTTGTGGATAACGCACATAGCAAGGAAAACAATGGAAATGCTAGAAGTCATTAAGTAAGCAAATCTGTTCCTTAGATGCTCTCCTTTCATAGCTTCTTCAAAATTAAGGTTATTCCTTTAAAGACCCTGGGCATGGAATTGTTATGCACCTGTGTTTCAGATTCTCCTTATACCACTTTTGGGCAATACCACTTCTTGCTGGTGACGTCTTTGTAGCACTTTTGAATTCTCTACAGAATCTATCACATGCCTTAGACACAGTAAGAGGCAAATAGACATCTGCTGCCTGTTTAGAGGGGAGCCTGGTGGGCTGCCGTCTATGGGGTCGCACAGAGTCGGACACCACTGAAGTGACTTAGCAGCAGCAGCAGCCTATTTAGAAGGAGAAGAAGCTGATAAATTAATACTCTTGGGATAAGACGGGGTGAGGCCTGAGCACACTGGTGATGGGAAAGAACCATTTTTTTCTGAATTTGGAGCTCACCTACGATTAGAGGGTGAGATGGTTGGATGGCATCAACACCTCAATGGACATGAGTTTAAGCAAACTCTGGGAGATAGTGAAGGTCAGGGGAGCCTGGTGTGTTGCAGTCCATGGGGTTACAAAGAGTCAGACACGACTGAGCTACTGAACAGCAACTATGATTATAGTGTAGATGAGTCACTGGGTCAATGACCAGACTAAGAGTTTGTGACTCGGTGCCAACATGTTAAGATATTTTTTAAAACGACTATCTTTTATTAACTAAGATTGATGACTTGGAGGAGAAACTCTAATTGATTACATATTACAAACAATTTCAAACAAGTGAAAGTGCAGCAATAAATAGATAAATGTTGCTTATCTTCAGAAATGAAGATAAATGAGTTATAGGTGAATAAAGGTGAAGCTGTGATGTAATGGCTATGCCTAATTTATGAGGAGTGTTGTCATAAATCTGACAAGAAGTCTGAAAAATATCTCTTCAAATATTTTTCCCAACCTACCAAACTAGAATGTAACATTTTAACTGTTGTATGTACAAAATACAGTTTTCTTATAACAGCTATTGCACACATTTTTTTTAAAGATCTACAAGGAACATATTGATGAAGGCCCCATAGCTTAAGAGGTTTAGTACTTTATATTTAAAAATGCCCTAAAGTTTCCCTGGTGGCTCAGACAGTAAAGCGTCTGCCTGCAATGTGGGAGATCTGGGTTCAATCCCTGGGTTGGGATGATCTCCTGGAGAAGGAAATGGCAGCCCACTCCAGTACTCTTGCCTAGAAAATTCCAGGGAGGAGCCTGGTGGGCTATAGTCCATAGCAAAGAGTCGGACACGACTGAGCGACTTTACTTTCACTTTTTCAAAATTAAAAAGCCAGAGCGTGGAGCTGGGAAATGAAGTTCCCCTGCTCCTTCTCTTGTCTCATTCATTCTTTAATCTTTCATTCATTCTTTTATTCATACATACCATTAGCAGACTATGATGTGAGCATTGTTTGAGCTGAACAGAGCTGGGAATTTGAAAGCAGTGGTGGGGGGCACTTTCAAGAAATGGATTTCTAATGGCACGTTGCTTCCCACCATACTTTAAACTGAGGGTAACTTTGGTCAAGAAAAAAGAGGAGGACATACCCAGTTATCATAGAACTCACCAGCTGACAGGGGTAAGAACTGTTGATGAAAGAGAGGATAGGGGACATTCATGGATCCTCCTTCATAAACAGATGGACCGTGTGTGTAGGCCTTTTTAAACTAACTTTATCCAATACTCAGCTCCTAGGTGGCACTGATAAAGTATTGGTAAATTAATAAATAACAAATTTATCTGACCCTGTGACTCTGACTGAAGGATAAGAAATGGTACTGTCAGTGTTTCTGGCTGCCCTCATTTGGACAGTCATGGGTCAGTCCACTGCCTTGGATGGTCTCTGGCGCCTTGTGAGTATTCTTTGCCAGCAAAGGAACAGGAGTTCAGATGGGTCCTTTGGAGATCCTATGCAATCGGCTGGTGGGACCCCCTCTTCATTACTTACGCCATTGCACAAAGTCCACATGGCTTTTTATGACTATTTTTCACCCTCAGTTAAACTCAAAACTGGCATATGCCCATCTATTCTAAATTTGCTTTATGTTAGTTTTCATATGAAGGATTTTCTGCCCAGAGGAACAAAGCAGCATCTAATTAGGTAATAGGAGAAACAGGCGGAGAGTTGTGATGACTGAGGGTGAAGCAGGGGGTTGCCAGGAAGGTGGTTGCTTTGTCCTAGCACAAAACACCCCACATCCCGACAGAATGACCTCAAAGGGCCAAGACGGAACATTCTTTATTTCATTATTCATCATGTTATTAATACAAACAGTCATTGCTATGGATGCTCTTTCTTCCAGTTTTATTTGCTTCATGGCAGTCTCTGAACCTCCCTTGGCTGTCTTTTGTTCTAGTCACAATAAATACTATATAACAGCGTTTTCTAATTGGCTCCACTGGCTATCAGCCCTCGGGGGGCCAGATTTGGGTCTAATATTTTCAAGATGAGTGGAGGCTCCCAAAAAAAGACACATATTTGTCAGCTCTTACAGGAACCATGCTTGGGAGATGTAGACCTTGAACTCAAGTGCTTTCTTTCTGTTTCTATCTTCAGCACATTCAGAAAGCATTTCATCAAGGCAACATGTTCCCAGGATATTTTTGAAAGTAATCCCCCCCCCTTACACCCTACATCTTGCACTTTGCATATGGCTCTTCATGCAAAGACATTTTTGAGGTATTCCTGTGACTTTATCTGCCAAGAGGACCCTCTAAGTGAAATTTAAAGACTGGGGATCAATCACACATGCAGATACTAGAATCCTAGATGAGAAAAATCATAGTACCATGACTTTATACTTTTCTCAGTGATGTCTCCAGGTACTTAATGGGGCACATAGAGATTCTCTAGGCAGTCAAATTTCAGTTCAGTCAAGTGTTTTTAAAGCTACACAGCACTTTTAGGCTGGGAGGAGTGATGTTTTGTTGAGAGGGTCTGGTTCAGTTCAGTTCAGTTCAGTTCAGTCGCTCAGTCATGTCCAACTCTTTGCGACCCCATGAATCGCAGCACGCCAGGCCTCCCTGCCCATCACTAACTCCCAGAGTTCACTCAGACTCACATCCATCGAGTCAGTGATGCCATCCAGCCATCTCATCCTCTGTCGTCCTACGAGAAAGTTATTTTCTGGTATAAAGTGGCTTCTCCTGTGAAACCAAGTTAGTGATGGTATACTGCAGCAGATATATTAACATATATTTGAAACTGTTTAGTGCATCAGATACACTCAAGTGTGCATTCTATGTAGCAGGGCATGCCCTCACATTTTCCATGGAGCTAGGGGTCCCAAATGGGAATTTAATACAGAGTAACCCAAGGGATGGGGAAGAGAAGAGCTCTCCTCTATCAATGTTATCTTAAGCTTGCAGTATAAATCCTGATGAATCAGACCAAACACAATAACAGGTGAATATAAGATTATATGCTTCCAATAAAAGCCTGCTTTCCATGAGGATCTGAGTGTTCGTCTGTGAGCACAGCATGTAGATTTCTTCCATCTTCTTCCACCTGCACTCCCAACATCAAAGGAACTTGTTGACTCAACGGTAGATATTGATGAGGCTCCCTGAACAGTGAACAGCTACCAGACTTAGTCTGTTTCAAAGCCATCGGAACTATTAGAGTAGCTGGAAGTGTCAGAACAAATGCAGAGGTCTTGCTATTTAGTTATGTGAAAACAGACAACCAATTTCAGGGCTCTTTTTGCCCTAGGCTGCGATATTTTAAGAGAAGAAAGGCAGAACTCAGAAACCCCAACATACTCTCTTTATCTATAGCATTGACTCCCTTCAAATTCTTCGCTAAATTCAAAGTGAAAGTGAGAGCCATTCAGTCATGTCCGACTCTTTGTGAGCCCAAGGACTATAGCCCACCAGGCTTCTCTATCCCTGGAATTCTCCAGGCAAGAATACTGGAGTGGGTTGCCATGCCCTCCTCCAGGGGATCTTCCCCACCCAGAGATCAAACCAAGGCCTCCTGCATTGCAGGAAGATTGTTTACTGTCTGAGCCACTGTTCAAAATATTTAGGAGTAAAAGTGCCCTGAGAGGTCATTTAATCTGGCTTTCTCTTTTCTACACTTCTAGAAGAAAAAGAAATTCTCCTTTCACCCTCATTACTCATTGATTGCAATCTTAGACTTGAATGCAATGGACAATCAAGTCCATTGATTGTAAAGTCCATTGACAATAAAGACTTAGTCTTTATCAAAGACTTGATAAAGTCTTTCTTTCAAAGATTTTTGGAGTGTTTTACTTTTAGGGGAGTAAACCAAATGCAAGAATAATGGCATAGGGATTCTTTTGCTTGAGGAAATATTCAACTGTATTGAGAAACAGCAGATTTGGTGGATAAGCTTTGGTACAGAAAACTGTCAACTGGAGATCTGATATATATGATCAGAAATGTTGATTTGCTAGGTGGGTTGGGCAAATGACCCTTTAGCACCGTAGTTTCTCTTCCTTTAAAACTATCTTCACCTTTCATGGACATAGGATCTCTAGCTGATGGGATACATCCCAAAACATGCACTTAATTTTACTTTCTTTACTTCTGTTTTTCAAGTTCTTGAGAAAGCATTTGACCAGCTGGTTTGGTACATAATGTGAACTGAATAATACACATGCATGTTTAAAAAAAGTTACCCTCTTCCTCCAGAGGTCGTAGTCATGGAAACCTTCTAATACTTTTAAGTAAAATATAGCCATTCTTTCAAAGGAAACGTTAACGTCATTTACAAAGATTCTGCTCTATGCAATGATGTAGGCTGGCATCGGGACAGTCTCCTTTGCAGTGGTAGTTATCGTACTCTCTCTTTTATACTTGATACAGAAGTCTTGATTTTGTGGTGGCCACTATTCAATTAATTTGCTAATTACTGCACACTTAACTTTCTCACCTATCCCCTTAAAGGTCTGACATTTTATTTTTATCAATATTTTTAAAAAGTCAATCAATATCATTTATTACGATCATTGAATGCTGTTGACAACCCTACAGGCTGGCTAAGAAATTATGTGTCTTATTAATCCATCTCGATTTGTTGTAGATTCTGCCATTTAGCCACAAGACGAGATATAAATAAGTTAATGCCTGTCCAGTTCTCAGAGTAGCAGAATAGTTACCAATTGAACATTCATTCTTTGGGCCCACCCTTAGGACTCATAGATAGTTCCTCTTCTTCACAAGAACTTTCAGAGTTAGACATTCCTTTTCAAAGTTCTTTTTTTTTTAAGAGGTAGGTATTCTTTTCTCCAGCTTGATGATGAGGCTCTTGAGGCTCAGAAAGGTGAAGTAACTTGCTTAAGGTCACACAGCTAGCCAGTAGTAGAGCCAGAACTCCCCACAAACATCTGACTCTAAAGTTTCCTGGGCAGCATACTTCTCCTATGAGACTGCAGTTGAACACACCAGTCATTTAAAGCTCATGAACATATAAACTAGTTTTAATGACTGGGGAGTCCACATATGACACTGCAGTGCTGCCTAACAATATTTTAAATTATCCATGACCTGAAAATGATATCCCTTAGCTATCTGAAACAGAGTTGCAACATAGCACAACTCCAGGGTGTGTTGAAAGTGAAAGTTGCTCAGTTGTGTCCGACTCTTTGTGACCGCATGGAACTATATAGTTCATGGAATTCTCCAGGCCAGAATACTGGAGTGGGTAGCTGTTCCCTCCTCCAGGGGATCTTCCCAACCCAGGGATGGTCTCCTGCATTGCAGGTGGATTCTTTACCAACTGAGCTATCAGGGAAGCCCAGGAATACTGGAGTGGGTAGCCTATCCCTTGTCCAGTGGATCTTCCTGACCCAGGAATTGAACCAGGGTCTCCTGCATTGCAGGTGGATTTTTTACCAACTGAGCTGTGAAGGGGGCATAATTCCCATTATCTTCTATAAAAATAACCCCTCTTGGAGTTGTGTATTTCAGACCCTAAACTGCCATCCAGGGCAGCCCTGAGGATAAACTCTTCCTGACTCAGTGGTTAAATAACAATCCCGTGGGTAGTGAAAAAGAAAAAAAAAAAAGTAAATAAAACCACAAACACAATTTGTCATTTATAATTCTCAAGCCAGGTGGCACTAGTGGTAAAGAATCTGCCTGCCAATGCAGGAGACATAAGAGACGCAGGTTCCATCCCCAGGTCGGGGAAGATCCCCTGGAGGAGGGCATGGCAAACCACTCCAGTATTCTTGCCTGGAGAATCCCATACACAGAGGAGTCTGTTGGGCTACAGTCCACGGAGATGCACAGAGTTAGATACGACTAAAGTGACTCAGCACACAAGTCAGAAACCCAAGCAATATATCGTAAAGTATTTAACATGTTTCTGTTGAGTGAATGTACATCCAGGCCCAAAAGAGAAATAGGAGATTTCTCACTGAGTGTCAATGCATGCGTGGGTGTGTGCTTAGTCACTCAATCGTGTCCGACTCTTGATGTCCCCATGGACTGTAGCCCGCCAGGCTCCTCTGTGCATGGGATTCTCCAGGCAAGAACACTGGAGTGGGTTGCATTTCCTCTTCCAGGGGATCGTCTCAACCAGGGGTAGAACCCAGGTCTCCTGGGTCTCCTGCACTGGTAGGCAGATTCTTTACCTCTGTGCCACCCAGGAAGCCTGTGCCAGTGGATAAATAAGCCAAATTTCTTGGAGTAAGAGCTGAGAGATATAGGGTAGTGTCAGGAAACAAGCTTGACATACAGAACAGGAGAAAGCAGGTGACAATGGTGAGAGCAAGAGAGAGTGGGGGGAAGGCCCCCCAGCTCTGCTTCAGACCCTCAGCCGCACAGTGAGACCTCAGAGCATCAGTGAGCTAATGGTTTAACGAATGGAACTTTAATACCCACTCCATCTCACTCCAGCTGTGTTCCCAGCCACGTTTCAAGTCCCTCTTCTCTGCCTTCCGACACCCTCCTGGCCGCCTCTGCTCACGCCAGCTGCTTTCAGCCAGTGGTCCTGCCCTCAGCCTCGGCCCAGCTAATCCTCTCCCCTGCTTCTGCGGTGGATGGAGGCCACCTCCACCTGGTGAAATCCACTCATGCCTCAGATTCCCACCATGCAGAGCTTCTCCTCCAAGGAGCGTCCTCCATTCAGAATTCATTCTCTTCTGTTCTCACTGCACTCGAAACCTCTATCTCACCACCCTCCACTTTTGGCCTTAATTATTGAACCACGTGTCAGCTGCCATGATTACATGTTTTGGCCTCTGGAAGACATAGTTTTGTCTTAGCATGGTTCTAGCCTCCATGAGATTGAACAGAGGTCATGCATGGTAGCTATATTACAAATATTTGGCACTAAAGGCATCTTAAATGACTGTCATGTGCCAGGCTTCAGGCAGAGTCTTTCTCTTTGAAGCATAGGCTTGCTTGGCCTTCTTTGACAGTAAGGAGGCTGCGCTTCAGAAGGGCAACTTACTGAAATCAAAAGGTTAGTGTCAGAACCAGAATCCTGTACAGGCCCATCAGAAGTCCATGACCCTTCTATTCTTCTATTCTGTTCTTTTGATGGGGAAACAAAAGCCAGTTAGATGAAGTAGAGAGCAGCTAATATTAGCCCATTTAAATATATATATATATATA
>SJYQ01104626.1:242178-255352 GCA_006410935.1 Redunca redunca
CCCGGGTTATTATAAACATGTTTCACCTATTAAATGTGCTCTGCTTTAGAAGGCAGAAACTTATACAACACATCACTGATTTTTCTTAGTTCATTAATTTGCACACTTGACTATACAGAAATCAAACAGCGGAGGTCAATTGGCCAATTATCCAAAAATTGTATAATTCAATGATTCCCAAATTTTCTCCATTTGTAGCACTCTAAGGTGTCTCAGTAGTTCCTTTCACTACACTCTAAGCCAGAAGGATACCTTACAGTTTCATTTATTAAGTCATTAAGTCAAAACAATTTAGTAAGCGTTGATGTCCTAACAATTTAGTAGCCAACTGAGAAAAATAATAGAATCATATTTTAATTTTATTCTTTAGACAGGCACAATGACAAATGGGTTAGGTGTTCTTATTAAGCACTGTACAACTGCTTATGCTTTAGAATCATATTTTACTGATATGTCTCCCTTATTTCCTATTTCTCATTCATTTTTCTTGCGATATTTGCTTTTAGTCAAAGCATCTGCTAACAAACCAGGTTTTCAAAGATAGGACATCACTGAAAGGAAGACAGCATGATCTAATCCAGAAGCTATTGACAACCCCACGCTAGTAGCTTATGATGTTCAAAAGATGTGGCGTATTTTTATGTTTCACTGACATTTTTAAATTGCACACAGCATCACCGGGAACTTGCAGTGGCACCCCGGGGTGCCTCAGTACATAGTTTGGGAAACAAGTACCATCAGTATACTTCATGTAAGATATTTTTCATAAGTAATTTTATAATATTTTCTATTGCCAGTTAAGGTTTATATTTAATCTACTCACAAAAAATGGGCTTAATACAGAAAGGTATATAAACCATGATTACACAGCTGTAAAGTGAACAGAGCCATGTAACCTCCACCCAAATCAAGGAAAAGAACATTAACAACAGCCCATTTCAGCCCCTCAGGCTGCGTTTCAGCCACTGCCCCTGTGCCCCTAAAGGTAATTACTGTCTGCTCCTCTAAAACCATATATGAGATCTGCCTGTTTTGAATAGTGCCCGTCTGAAGCAGAGCCATTTTGGAGTTTCGCGAATTGTATTCATGGCTGCCTCTCCACCATCTTTCCCAGCTCCCCCACACTGTGAAGTCGCTCTGAAGACTGAGCCCAAGTTGGCCCAAAGGCTCAGAAATGAACTTCTTACCAGAATCAAAAGTAATCAATCACCCCGTTGCATTTCCTGACCAAGGGGGCAGGTGACCTAACATGACCCAATCAGAAAAAAGTCCCCGGATTTTATTTCCTCCTTCTCTTCCTCCTTCCTTTCTTCCCTTTTTTAAAACCTCCTTTCTTTTTCCTTTTTTTTTTAATGTGACACTTTCTCTGTTTCAACTGGAGATGGAAGTAGGTAATCCCAAGAATGCTGACATCAATCCTGCAAGTGTAAACTGAACTAGCCTTGGGACAGAACCAGCGTCACAGAAGGCAGATTGGAGAAAACATACAAACAGAAATCACAAAACAATATATGTCCCACAGGGTCACCGTAGGGTCACCGAGTCACAGCTGCACTTTATGTAAACTAATAAATTCCAATTTTGTATGAGCCAATTTGAGCTTTCTTCAACTTATATACTTATCAGATCATAAGATTAGCTAAATATCAGCTGGCTGGAAACTTCAGTCCTGTAAAACAACTCCGTTCCCAATGTGGAAAAACTAGAATCTCATTTTCCTGACAGAAAAGAAAATGCTAGCGAACTAAAATCTCCATTTGAAAGACCAATCAGCTAAGACAGTTTTTGCTATAATTATGTTATATTTCTGGGGCTCCATTGCTAATCCTCCACTCATTCCTCCTGCAAAAGAAGGAGACTCAAACATGTTAACCAAAATGGCGGTGCTTTCTCATGGGTTTACATTAGTCTGTTGGGTGAAATTTTCCATTCTCAATAGACAAATCTCCTCTTTTAATAGACATGTATTTTCAAAGCAAAACCCCCTCACCGTCTTTATCTTGCTAATGATGTTCCTGCTTACAGGTAGTCTTACATTGCCTGTAATCTGTATAGAACAAGGAGATTTGATGTGGCATTTTCTTGACATTTCTATTCTACTATAATCACACTCTTTAATTGTCTCTGCCTCATCTGCATAGTAGAACTGAAGTCCCAACCTAGTTTCTGATTTTAATCAGAATTCATGGAGCCAGAATTATCACTAAACATCATTCAGAAAATACTGCTATCAAAGACATTTTCCCAGTGTTTTAAAAGGCAAAAGCAAACTATATTTTTCTTTAAAAAAAAATGAGGTCATTTGCATATGTGGCAAAAAAAAAAAAAACAAAGGGATGTTTTTTAAATTAAATTTAAAAAACCTGAAAGCCCAAATGGACTTTTTAAGCCTTAATATAGGAGAAGTACAAAACCCGGCTAGGATGTACCTCTTAAATTATTAGGCTGATAACATCATCTGAACTCATTAGGCATTTGCAAAAAGCAATGATAATCCTAATAAAATGTCACATCTACTTTCAGAGGATCTCTGTTGAATGAATTACCTCTGTCAGGTCACTACGGGCCCCTGCGGTTCCAGAAGGGAGCCAGTACCCCTAATGGATGAGTCCTCCCTTGAGGGTGATCATTCACTCCCCCTCGCTCCCGAAAGGCCAGCTCCAGCTACACATGGTTTCACCCCTGCCACAAAGTCAGGCGGAGACTTTCCTGGAGGGATGGCCAGTGTGTGTTGGAATCTATACAGAAGGAGCAAAGCAGACAGTAGAGAGGACCGGGAGCCAAGGGAGCAAGCATGGGCCAGCTCCCTTTAAGGAAACTTGTCACCATAACCCTCCTGTTTGAGCAGAGAATAAAAAGAAGGCATGGCCAGGAATTAGGGGTATGGTCACGACCACAGCCTCCTTGGTCAGGCCTCGCAGTGCAAATCCCGTGGGGACAATGGCCCTCAGTGAGATGGGTAACTGCTCTGCGGTTCAGTTTCCTCGAGTATAAAAAATGGGAAAAATAACAAGACCTATTTCTTGAGGTAGTTATGAGCATTAAAAGAATATGCGTAAAGTGCTTATAGCACTTAACTAAGCACCACATGGATTTGGTAAAGAAATTAATTAGAAAGTAGGACTAACATTTACAGAGACTGTTTACTGCAATTTTACTCTTTTCTTGATTCCGCAAAGAGGAAGGAGTGAAACTGTATTGAATTTATTTAGTAAGACAGATCTGATAGCTCATCTATCTCCCTGGATTCCCTTAAAAAAAATTCAAAATAGGCATTATTAGCTCTAACTTACAGAAGAGGAAAATGAGGCACGGAGAGTTTAAGTGATTATCCCCAGTGCCCTGTGATTTGCATCCAGTTCTCTGTGGATCCAAAATCGAAAGTGTTTTTCCCATCTCACAACCTTGTAAGCTAAAGGTTAGAGTATGACGGGAACGCTTGAAATTGACATAGAAAGAGGGAAAACAAAAGGAAGCAGATAAAGACAAATATGAACTAGGTTGAAGGCTAAGGGGAGGGTCTCTCGTTTCTATTGTCACAATTAAAGTTAGTGCATCCCCTGGAATAAAAAAGAATACAGCTTTACACAAAACTGGCTAATGGTGAACTTGCACGTGAGCTCAGTCACTTCAGTCGTGTCCGATTCTGTGCAACCCCATGGACTGTAGCTTGCCAGGCTCCTCTGTCCATGGGATTCTCCAGTCAAGAATACTGGAGAGGGTTGTCATGCCCTCCTCCAGGGGATCTTCCGATCCGGGAACTGAACCCATGTCCATTTGCATTGCAGGTGAGTTCTTTAGCACTAGTGCCACCTGGGAAGCCCTAATGATGAACAGGAGATACCAAAAAAGAAAAGGAAGGAAGAACAATATGACAACGCAGAGCCATTTCCTGCAAGCAGAGGGCAAAGTGGAACTAGAATGAGCATTGGAAGAAGCATAGAGACGTCCAGATTCCCATCTCAGCTATCAGTCAACATTTAATTGTTGGCTGCAGAGAAAGCAGCTGCCCACCGTCAGTCCTAAGTCAAGCAATAGACTTTTTGTTAGACAGAAGCGCCAAGACTCACAGTGTTATTGCTACTATTTATAAAGAATGAAAGGATTAATTATCTGCAAGTAATGCCAGCTCATTACTTCTGGCATTCTCCAGGGGAAAAAAACAACCTGTTGTTCCTAAACAGATAAATGTGCAATGAAGTCTGGTTTAATTAACTAAAATTGCAAAAAGGCAAGGTAATTGTTTCTAATAATTCAAGTTACCTAAGGAAAATATATACATAAAGACTATTATATTTATTTTGACTTCTGTGGATTTAAGGGTTAGTTTTATATTACTCATTAGAACAAAAATGACCAAAAAAAAAAAAAAAAAAAAAACCCAGAGCTCAAAGACATGCAAAGGGTTTCTATTATAGGAGTCCTGTTGGAAAATCCCTGCTTCTGTGAGAATGTAAAAGGAGTCTATTAAAAGTGGCGAGAATGATAAAATTTAAACTGGAACATCATAATGATTTTAATAAAATTGCTATTGGAAAGCAGTGGGTAAAGGAATAATTTCCACATGTGGGTTCATACTTGATTTGTCTAGAAATTTCAGAGCTTTGGGAGAAGTGACTATTTTCTCAAAAACATCCCTATGGATTCCAAAATATTCAAACACATTTGCTGCAATGGATCAAGTCATTGTGTATAGAAAACTCCCCTCCTCTGTCAGCACCAGCCTGCCAGCAGTGGGGTAAAATGCATCAACACATAAACTTTAATGATACATCTGAGTTTCACGGCACAGGGCAAGATTAAGAAGAAACGAGGTAGACGAAAATGTTTGGGGAACAAACCTATTCAGGACAAGTGACAGAGATGAAGAATTCAGTTGGGGTCTAATCAATGCTCTAGTACAGTGAGGACAGTAGGTTTTAGAAAAATCAGAAGATGAAAACCATAGGAGAGAACACTGTTATACAATGAAAAAGATAAACTCAAAGTTATACTAGGTTGGCAAGAGGGGATATGATCCACTGATTTTTAAGGTTATTTCAAGGTAGGGTGTTTAGGGGTCCATTGAAAATTAGGAAGCTCCTTAAAAGAATGACAAAGTCCTCTGACTCTTGGCCAAGTATACCAAGAAGAACAGAGAAATTGGTCTTTCCATTAGCAACAGTAACAAAAGGGGGGCTGGTGAAAGGCATCAAGCCAAGTTAGTAATGCCAACCTTTGGGGGAATCCACCTTGAGTTCCAAAGACTTAGCCACCATAGTTAGTTCTACATGTTACTTGGGGAATCTCAGGAAAGAAGGGAAGGAGACAGAATGGCCTCAGGTATAGACAAGCCTTCTTAGTGTCCTGTGTGTGTGTGTGTGTGTGTGTGTGTGTGTGTGTGTGAGTGAAGTTGTATCCAACATTTTGTGACCTCATGGACTGTAACCCACCAGGCTCCTCTGTCCAGAAGATTCTCCTGGCAAGAATACTGGAATGGGTTGCCACTTCCTTCTCCAGGGGATTTTCCCAACCCAGGGATCGAACCTGTGTCTCCTGCATTGGCAGGCGGATTCTTCACCTCTGAGCCACCTAGGAAGCCCAAAGGATGGGTACTAAACACCATATTTCTCTAATTTTACCAATTAGTAGGGTGACCATAAAGTTTGACATTTGGAGAGAAACCTTGTGAGAAGTGTTGCTGGCAATAATTGTGGTTAAAAAAGAAACAAATTAATTTAACAATTCTAATTCCAATTCTTATTTGATATAATTTTGCTCTATCACAGTTACAAAACACATCAAATATATATTTCTAATTAATACACAGATTCCAAATTGTATCTCCATTTTGCACAACAGGTCTTAATCTAAAAGGATTTGTTTTCAAAATTAAATTCATCCTCAAAATATTAAGGAAGGTTTGGCACTATGAAATCTTCAAAATTGTGCTACAGTGTAAGATAGCATTACAAAAGAAAATTTCCAACAAGGCTTTCAATACTGCAATATGCTAAAATAAGAATGTATACATCTTGCTATCCTGCAAAGTGATGAATCAAAAGGCAGCCTCTTTTACATGGATGTCTAACTTGTAGAATGTTCTCTAAAAAATAGATCACAACAATTCATACATTATCTAAAAGTGCAAATTTGCATTTTAAACATATTTGGGAGCTAGACATGCTACATCTCAGAGAAACCCAAGGAATGTGTTAGAGAGACAAAAAGCCCTATTACTCATGTTACTAGAGATACACTATGAATATAGATGAATATAGCTGGCCAGCTCGATCCCGGAGAACAGAAAGAAAAACTGGAAAAATTAAACCTTTCTTATTGCCTGATTTAACTATCCTATTTTGGGAAAATCTGCAGAAGGCTCTTAAACTACTTTACCAAAGTCAGTCTTCTAGCAAACAGATGGAACAAACTAGAAAGAATGTTTTCCTGTCCAAACTCATATTACCTAAGAGACATGATACACCTGACTTGCTCAGATGCAATAATGTTATATAGATACTTCTATGTGAAATTCCTAACCTAAAAATTATGGATAGAAGCAATCTAGAGGCAAAGATGAAAGCATGTTAACTGAGTCCTGCCAACATTTGATATGAGTAGTTGCTGCATAGTGGCTCTCTGGAGTTGTAAACAAACGACCAGATAAAGAATCTTTGAGAACTAACTTGTTAGAATGTAGACAAACTTTTGTGCAGCTATGTACCCAGAATCACTGGCATTCCCATATCCCTCTGGACCAGCACCATCATTTAGTATTCCTGTTAAAGGAATTAACCTATGCACCAGGGTTAATTCAATATGAGTATACCAGAATTATAAAAGACTCCACTCAATACTGAACTATCGTTGCAACATCATTTTACAACTAAACTATTTCCAATAATGTGTCGTTGTAATTCATGCCTCTGGCCAGTTCTCAAACACTAACTGAAAACTACATTTAAATACTTAAGAGTATGGAGAACAGTGGGCTTCCCTCATAGCTCAGCTGGCAAAGGACCTGCCTACATTGCAGCAGACCCCGGTTCAATTCCTGGGTCGGGAAGCTCTCCTGGAGAAGGGAACGGCTACCCACTCCAGTGTTCTTGGGCTTTCCTTGTGGCTCAGTTGGTAAAGAATCCACCTGCAATGCGGGAGACCTGGGTTCGATCACTCGGTTGGGAAGATCCTGGCCTGGAAAATTCCATGGGCTGTATAATCCATGGGGTTGCAAAGAATCGGACATGACTGAGTAACTTTCACTTCACTATAGAGAACGGTATGGAGGTTTCTTAAAAAACTTAAAATAGGACTACCATATGATCCAGCAATTCTACTGCTGGGTATGTATCTGGAGAAAAACGTAATTCAAAAGGATATACGCACTCTAATGCTCACTGCAGCACTGTTTAAAATAGCAAAGACATGGAAGTAACCTAAGTGCCCATCGACCAAGGAATGGATAAAGAAGTTGTGGTACATATATACAGTGGACTACTACTCAGCCATGAAAAAGAAGGAAATAATGCCATTTGCAACAACATGAATAGACCTAGAGACAGTAATATTGAGTGAAGTAAGTTAGACCAATGAAGACAAACACCATATGATTATTACTCATATGTGGAATCTAATTTTTAAAAAAGATACAAATGAATTCATTTACAAAGCAGAAGCAGATTTATAGATAATGAAAACAAACTTGGTTACCAAAGGGGAAACATGGGGTGGAGAGGAGGAGGGATAAATCAGGAGTTTTGGATGAAGACTATATATAGGCTAAATAAGCAACAAGGAGGTATAACATAGAGAACTCTACCCAAAATCCTGCGATAAGCTATGTGAGAAAAGAACCTAAAAAGAGTTAATACATGTATATGTATAACTGAATCACTTTCACCAATAAAATTAAAGTATTAAAAAACAAAAATATGTTAAATTAAGTATGATTCTTATTAGGAACGATGAGATAATACAATCAGTAGTGAATCCATCAACCCCCCGAAAAAAGGGTAAGAAAACATTTTTGAGTCTTTGATTGTTAGCCCTGGATCCATCCCATAAAACAGAAATAGCAGGCCCAATTAACTGTCCTTTTCTGTGGTCAGTTTACAGTTTTCCTGCCAGTAGATTCCTCATTTGCTGGAATACATTATCTTGAGGACCCAAGGGGCTGGCCCTCTTGTTGTCTGCTGGTGTCCCTGAGGAAAAATTGACAGGGGAAATATTTCAAAAGATTCAGACCCAGACATGTGCTAAAGCCATCTCTGGGCAGACATCAGTTACCTGAAAAATAAGACTAAGCCTTGTGCTTGGATAAAAATTGAGCCTTGCCTCTGTGCACCTGCCCCACAGGGGTGTGCAAAGGCTCACCAGCTGGGTTCTCCATGAGACGAGAGCTTGATGGCAGGTGGCCGTGGAGGAGATGGCCTTTCCTGATGACCTGGGTTCGCTGCTTCGTCACAGTGGGTCGTCTACACTCTGGAGTCAGAGACACCTGAATTCACTTGTTATTGCCACTTCTTCTTCCCATGAACTCAGATAAGTTATGCAGCTTCTCTTTTAGCCTGCCTATTCATCCATATAATAGAGATAATACATCCTCATGGGAACATACCCTCATGTCACGGGAATTCAACAAGATGATGCATGTAAAGTTAACAGGCCCTCCAAACTATGGCTGCCTGTATATTGATATCATAGAAGGCCTGGGAAATACATCCCAAGCTTGACCTTGTGATGCTTTCCAGCTTTGTGTCTTTCACATAAATATATCACACATAAAATGTGCAAAGAAAATTGCATCTATAAGCCATTTTGCAGCCATAACTTTTCTAAGAACCAAGCTGAATTCAATCTATCACCTGTTGCCACCATGAACATTGAAAAATATAGATAAAGCAAGTTGAAATAATTTTTTTTTCATCTGTCTAGTTTATGATTTTTATTGTCTTCGGTAACAAGGAGAAATCTTATGGGATTACTATTCTTTGAAAGTCACTGGGGCAAAAATGAATAAAATAGATTTTACTAAAACTCATTTCCAACTGCAATTTTTAAGAGTAGTTGAAGAAAGGGTTTATTTAATTCTATGTTATTTCATTATTATTTAACTAAACCTAACCTAACTTATAAGTATACCAGAATCACCAATTTCTATAAAATGTAGCACTCTCATGAGAGGGGGCCTATGCACCCATCAAGATCTGTATTGTCCAAAAATACATATAGAAATTTTAAAACAAATCATGACAACTAAATTGCATAGAAGACATGTTCATAAAAATTTAAGAAAGGTTGTATTGTGTGGAAAAACATGCCCAAGTTGTGAAACTATTACATCTGTGAGGACAGCATCATAAAATCTAGATAATCTATAAAAAGAAAAGCACAAAAATATTTTTTAAATATAAATTTTTATAGCCCTCAGTTGACCTATGGATTAAAATCTGATTTTACAGATTGGGAAAGACAAATACTTACAATGCAAATAAAATTTAAAAAAAGAACAGCATCAATAAGTCATTTTACTTGTCATGAGCATATCAGAATTGAAGAATTGATCACAAATTCAAGGTTTGCAGCACCACAAAATCATTTCAGATATTTGCTTTAAAAAGAGTTTTTCTAGTTTCTGTATAAGCAGATCATCAGGTTACTTCTATTATCTTCTAAAAGGACCAACCTTGAGTGGATGCTTAAGCTATGGAGGGATGTCCCAAAATACTAACAATTATAAAGTTAGCTTTAAATTAAGGAAATTGATCAAACTCCCATGTGTGCATGTGATTAATATTTAGAAAAAGAAGAGTTATAGTTATCTGCGTGCTGTATTCTTTTCACAGAACCCATTCTCATGTTAAATAACTTCTGGAAATAAAAAAAAAAATTAACACACCCATAAAAATATCCCATGGACCATGTGTTACAATGATTGCATTTATAAATTGCCAAAAAATCCCATTATTTCAGTATCTTGCTGTGTTTCACTGAGTCATCAGCATTAATCATAGATGACATATTGCTAACGCATTAGCACTGTCCTTCATGGTGTGAGAATACCTACCAGGGAAATAACTTTTCTTTGTTGAAAAAAATCCATGGCTCAGATAAAGAAACCTGAAAATACATGTTTTTCATCTTTATCTCTGGCCCCTTTTTTGCAGCTGCAAATGACATCCTGTAAGATGCTGTGCACAGATTCTCAAACAAGTTATTACTATTCAGTTCATAATAAAAAAAAATTACTCAAAATATAAGCTGAAAAAGCACAGGGACTTTGATGCCGCTTACATATTTAAAAGTAGGATAAAATAGTATGCCAGCTCCCCATTTTCTCCAAAGTTTTGTCAAAACAGCTATTTATTCAGCTTTGCCATTTTTACCATTCCTGCAAAATCTGCAAGGATTCAGAAGACTCTCAACTTCAACTGAAGCCCAGGGTCACATCCAGAGTTCTTAATGACTGATCCGTGTGTGATCCGTGTGCACACAGGAGACAGAGCAGAGAAAAATCCAATTTCAAGGTTAAGAAATTAATTTTGCAGCCATGTCCCTGCCCCCACCTCCAATCTGTTAGGAAATCATCGCCTTTACCTTCATGACATGTCTAGGACTTAATCACTTCCCATCACTTCAGCTGCTACAGCCTCAGTCCAAGGCATTATCACCTTCGGCTCAGATTGCTGTAAAAATCCCTAGCTGCGACCCTAACTCCAGGCTACAACCTGACCTCCACATACTATCTTCTTTCTTTGAAAACAAAATTCGGATGCTATCACTCCTCTCTGAAAGATCCTGCAACAATTTCCCATCCCACTGAAGGTAAAAATGCCACAATCTTGCCCTGACCACTACTGTGATGTCTTCTCCTGCGTGTGTTCATGAATAGCTCAGTCCTGTCTGACGCTTTGCGACCCCATGGACTGTAGCCTGCCAGGCTCCTCTGTCCATGGGATTTCCCAGGCAAGAATACTGGAGTGGGTTGCCATTTCCTTCTCCAAGGGATCTTCCTGACTCAGGGGTTGAAGCTGGGTCTTCTAGATTGGAGGCAGATTCTTCACCATCTGAGCCACCGGGCAAGCCCAATCTCTTCTCCTAATAGCCTCCTAATCCGGCCTCTGCTCCCAGCACACTGATCTCCCTGCCTCCGCAAACACACCCAGGAGGCAGTTACTCCAGGGACCTGCTGCTGCTTGCAATGTTCCTCCCCAGGATGCTTGCATCTCTCACACCCTCACTTCCCTTAGGTCTCTGCCTAAACATCACCTCGTTGGTGATGATAGTCCTGACCACCATGTATTTCAACTCTCTGTGTCATTCTCTTCTCTTTCCCCTGCTTTGATTCTTTTTCACAGCAGCTTTTAGTGTTTAAACGCATTGATTCATCTTTTTCTTAATTATTTTCCTTTTCCTGCTACCAGAATCTTAGCTCCAGGAGAGCTTGATATCACCTGCATTTTTGTCCTCGCTGTTATCTTTGGCACCCAGAACAATGCCTGCATTTGGATATTCAACAAATATTTGCTGCTTTGACCAATACAAAAATAATATTAAAGAGTTGAAGAGGCTGTTAAATCTATTTTCCTTAGTATTTTTAAGGCAAGTTTGCTGTAGACGTTACTTGAGTCACTGGTTAAATGAGCATCTCCTTCTGTGACAGCATAAAGTCCTTAAGAATAGGAATGGATTGTGTCCCATTTGCTGACCTACTGCTAGTGTCTGTGACCGACCATGGCACACTTGTCAAATGTTAAGTGGACGGCGGTGTTATTTTCATTCCCACTCTTGAACCATAAATGAAATGCATACAAAACAATATTTTGGAAATTAGAAGCCATAAGTAAATTTCTCATGGACACTTGCATTTAGATTGGGAAATATAGACACTCAGATTTGGGAAGCTGAGAAGGATTCTAAGTCATTAGCAAAGACAGATGATGAATAAGGGTCTTAAGTGATTGTAGCAGAGATGCAACCAAGTGGTGATGATCAAATCATCAGAAGTTTGCCCTAGTGTTTTGCTGAAACTTTTCCAAAGAGCTGAATCTGCTTAAGAGGGTTAGTGAGTTTTGAAATAATCAAGTAATTTTCTCCTGTCTCTGGAATATACTGTTACTTGTAAATCTCAGTGTAATAAATGCATACAAAGTTGAAAATTTTAGATTACACTTAGTAAAAGCTCCAGTTCACAAAATTGTTGTGTGTATGTTTGTCTTCCATGTCATCTTCTACCCACAAAGCAATTACCCATTCATTTGCATTTTTATGAAAGACTATAGGGAATTCTGTGTAGATTATAAAGAAGGAGATATACATTTGATTTTCTATATCAAAACATGTTTTCTTCCACTACATAAATACTGGACTATTCTTAGTATGATGAGCAAAATAACTAAGAAGACAAAGGTCATTTAGAATGGTGACCACAGTTAGGTAGACACATGGAGAGGTCAGCAAGCTGGGCATGAGCTCATGGCCCGATCAGTCAAAATAGTTCAGAAAGAAGAAATGAAGACAGAATAACTAAATAATGCCATGAATGGTGCTCAACAAACATATTTTCCAGGGGTTCAATCCAACCCAAATAAATGCTTTTAATCCACGGATACAACTTCCACCTGAAGGCTTTGTCCCCTGAGATGGAAATTTGATCTGACCGTTTCATGCTGAATCTGAATTCCCAATGTCAAGCAAACCTTGAATTTACTGATTGCTGGAGAAATGCCTCATAGATGACCTTATCAGTCTTCTTCAGCCCTTTGAGTCCTCTGATAGTACACTGATTTAAAAAGAATCTTTGGATAAAAACTTCAAAAAACTTTTCCAAAGAGCTGTATCTGCTTAAGAGGGTTAATAAGTTGTAAAATAATGGGTAATTTTCTTCACGAGGAAACCAGAATAGAAAGAGACACATGTACCCCAATGTTCGTCGCAGCACTGTTTATAATAGCCAGAACATGGAAACAACCTAGATGTCCATCAGCAGATGAATGGATAAGAAAGCTGTGGTACATATACACAATGGAGTATTACTCAGCCATTAAAAAGAATACATTTGAATCAGTTCTAAGGAGATGGATGGAACTGGAGCCGATTATACAGAGTGAAGCAAGCCAGAAAGAAAAACACCAATATAGTATACTAACGCATATATATGGAATTTAGAAAGATGGGGATGATGACCCTGTAT
>SJYQ01104626.1:256702-324953 GCA_006410935.1 Redunca redunca
ATATATATATATATATATATATATATATATATATATATCTAAATAACTTTAGGATATAATCCACATACCATAAAATCTACCCACTTAAAGTATACAAATTAATGGTTATTAGTAATTCACAGAATTGTGCAATAGTTACCACCCAAAACCCAATATAGTCTTGAATTTCTTACGCAACATCATCAAAGGATGCACCTGCCATGGGGAAACAATCTGACAAATGATCGTGTACAGCTTCTACAATTCAACTGGCAATGCCAGTTTTAAAGAAGTTTGAGTTCAGTTGAATGGTTTCCAGATTCAGGTGGCCACAGGGACAAAACAACCGATTGACATGTGCGGAACTTGGCTGGTGTCAGAAAAGCTATGGGCTTCCTGTTTCTAATCTGATAAAGAGATTGAAAGTTGTCATTCCCCTCTTCACACCAAGGAAAGCTAGACAAGTTGAAAATCAATAACTTCTCTTAGTTTTGTCTGAGAACTGAGATCACAAGGCAAACTGCTCCCCTGAGACTGTAAAGACAGGTGGGCCCAGAGAATCACGGCACGTCAGGAGCGGAGACCCAGAGTCAGAAGATGCCATACATATGTATACACAGCAGGATACTCCGTTCAGCTCAGTCGCTCAGTCGTGTCCGACTCTTTGCGACCCCATGAATCGCAGCACGCCAGGCCTCCCTGTCCATCACCAACTCCCGGAGTTCACTCAGACTCGCGTCCATCGAGTCAGTGATGCCATCCAGCCATCTCATCCTCTGTCGTCCCCTTCTCCTCCTGCCCCCAACCCCTCCCAGCATCAGAGTCTTTTCCAATGAGTCAGCTCTTCACATGAGGTGGCCAAAGGACTGGAGCTTCAGCTTTAGCATCATTCCCTCCAAAGGAATCCCAGGGCTGATCTCCTTCAGAATGGACTGGTTGGATCTCCTTGCAGTCCAAGGGACTCTCAAGAGGCTTCTCCAACACCACAGTTCAAACTAATCAATTCTTCGGCGCTCAGCATTCTTCACAGTCCAACTCTCACATCCATACATGACCACAGGAAAAACCATAGCCTTGACTAGACGGACCTTAGCCGGCAAAGTAATGTCTCTGCTTTTGAATATGCTATCTAGGTTGCTATGCAGTCATAAAAAAGGATGACATGATGTCATTTGTAGCAACACGGATGCAACTAGAGATTATCACGCTAAGTGAAGCAAACCAGAAAGAGAAAGACAAATGCCATATGATGCCACTTCTGTGTGGAATCTAAACGTCACACAAATGGACTGACCCATGAAATGGAAACAGAATCACAGACCTATACAACAGACTTGCGGGTACCCAAAGGGAGGGTTTTGGAGGAGGGATGGAATGAGAAATAGGGGTTGGTAGATATACGCTTTTATTCATAGGATGGATATAAAAGATCCTACTAGATAACACAGAAAACTATATTCAATATCCTATGACAAACCATAATGGAAAAGAATTTTAAAAAGAGAGGATGAGGAAAATGAAATTGTCCTCGCCCTGAAATGAAAAGATCTTGATAAAAATCCTCATTTAACTTGAAGGTGTCCTTGAAGAATCTCAAGACAGAAGCCTTACTGTCAATGAACTTCATGATTTCTGTTCTTTAAATTAAAAAATAACAAAGTCTTTGTGTATGATGCTGTTTATTTTTATTCTTATTTCCAGAGAAATTGGTTTTGCCCACAAGAAGTTGCCAAATCATTAGCTATTGGTTACTTAAGTCCATAAATCACAAATTGTGAAATTTTTATTTCATTTCCCGAGTAATATAATATAATTTTGTAATGAGNAGAAGTTGCCAAATCATTAGCTATTGGTTACTTAAATCCATAAATCACAAATTGTGAAATTTTTATTTCATTTCCCGAGTAATATAATATAATTTTGTAATGAGAAGTAATTTGAGGTTTATAAGAACTGCAGGAAATAAATTAGTAGTATGTGAAATTCAAAATGAACTAATACACATTTTGGAGAAGGAAATGGCAGCCCACTCCAGTACTCTTGCCTGGAAAATCCCATGGACAGAGGAGCCTGGTAGGCTGCAGTCCATGGGGTCACGAAGAGTCGGGCACGACTGAGCGACTTCACTTTCATGCATTGGAGAAGGAAATGGCAACCCACTCCAGTATTCTTGCCTGGAGAATCCCAGGGACAGAGGAGCCTGGTGGGCTGCCATCTATGGGGTCGCACAGAGTTGGACACGACTGAAGTGACTTAGCAGCAGCAGCAATATACATTTTGCTGGGTTTACAATGATATCGCATGCTGCTCCTTTTTGAAAAATGTGTTTCCCCCTTAGTCAATGTCCTAGTTATTTGAAATATGCCCTGTGTTCTGTACCACGATCTCACCATGATTAAAAGACCTGTTACAGCACTATTAGGCCTTGTGTTATGCAATTAGGCATGACACATTAACATATGGCTAATCAGACTGCAAGACCTTTCTAAACATCTATCTTTCTAGTTTAAATTCTTTGTGCTGTATCTTAACCACAAGATAAAAAATAAGTATAGCAATATGAAGAGAACATGTGTTGGTTAAAGTAAGGATCATAAAGACTGTTAGCAACTGTCATGTGTGAATGATAAAAATATCTGAAGGGCAGTAATTTTCTAAAAATTTCTTGAAAGCTTCTCTTACTGTTTTGCTTTTTCATCATCTTTTGAAAGAAATACATTTGCATACTTGTGTTTTTTGTGTGTGTTACTCGATATAAGATGGATATACGAGGAATTTCTCTACGCAGCACAGCCCTGAGCCAAAAAATATCACATTTTAAGGGGAAAGAAGAAAGTTCTCAATAACTAGAAATTCAGCAATATCAAGGAAACATAGTTTAGGAAAAAGAATTGTTTTCCAGGTTTGGTAAAACAGAAGTGTAACAGTAAGTCAAATATTTTGCTTAAGGAAGAGCTAAGTCATGTTTTTATTTTATAATATATATCTTACCTATGTTGAATACTTAATTGAATTCAATTTAGCAAGTAATTACATGTATAACATTGTCCTAAGAATTGGAGAAAAATAAAAATGACTAAAACGTCACTCTAAAATAGATCACAAGCAAATGAGAGAAGAAGGTCAACACATAACTGTAAAACAAGACAAAGTTCTAAGTAGAAGTAAAACTAACTTGCCACATCACAGGGAGGAGCAATCCCTCTTTAGCTGGAAAATCAGGGAAGCCTGCTTGCAGGAGCTGGCATTTGAGCTATATCTAGAAGTGCAAAAGGGATTTTGAAAGCTGGATTAGAGAACACCAGCTTCTTGGGGTTTTGAGCTGTAATAAATAGGAGGGTATATGGGAAGTGAAAGTGGGAAAAAGTAGTTTGGGGCAGATTATGGAAGATCTTGATTTGGGGCCTGAATAGATTGGACTTGAGCATTGTGTCAATAGAGAAACTTGCTGAGGAGGTTTGTGACTAATGCCCATGTTTTTGTAATTCATAAAATTATAGATGATGAATTGGAGGGAATGGAGATTGTAACCAGGGATATTAGTTAGGGGCTGTGAGGATAATCCAGGTGAAAACTGATGGAGGTAGTCACAGAAACCTTCAGGAGATGCAGTTGACAGATTTAGACTAGACTGCAGAGAAGAGGATAAAGAAGAAAGATGAGATCAAAAATAACCCAAGTCTCTGACTCGGTTGAAATCTTGCCCCGGCAATGAAACAAAGAAAGGAGCAGACCTTAGAATAAAGAACTGAGTTTTATGAATCTGTCATAACCTCCCACTCCCGTCCACATCTAGTTTGCAAGAAGGTTAGAGCTTTCTGATCAACAAATTAAAGATACACCTAACACTCCAGGCAATCTTCTCTTTACGTTTCTTTTGTTCTTTCCAAACTTATGAGTGACAGAAAGGACACTGGTTTACAAAACTACTACATGGAACAGTTTCTTCTCCCTCTGGAACACGGATCAGCAGAACCCACCAGGTCCTAATTAGAGGCAATGCGTTAATAGTAAATGTGTTGTCTGATGCTTAGCACATTCTTGACTCAAGACATTTCCACCCACAGCTCCCTCTGCCTAGAAGCTACCAGATTTCTGCATGGGTCTCCCAGTCTCTCCCTTTAAATGATCAGAGGGCTTCTGCAGCAGCTGAATAAGTGGCATGCCTCAGCACTCTCCATCCTTTCAATCAGCTTCAGAGCACTTCAGAGCACCTCTCACCACTAATCATACAGGACAGACTACTCAAAATGGATGTGTTTACTCTTTGTTTATTGTTTCTCTGTTCCCAGTTGGAAAAATACAGAAAATTCCATGAGAGTAGGGATTTTGCTCACTCACATCTGTATCCTTAACTTCTAGAAGAGTTCCCATCATGCAGCTGGTCCTAAATAAAAGTCGACTGAATAAATGTTACTTTTATTTTGGCCTTAGAACTGTCAGACATCCTAGCTTCAAGAGTTCTCAAGATGATTAGTTACTACCTGTGAAATTCTCAATCACCTGCCCGTATCATAAGGGAATTATGCCCTTTCTTATTTACTACATTTAAAGGTGATTTTGCTGTTCCTTGGGCATCCCTGGTGGCTCAGACAGTAAAGAATTTGCCTATGATGCAGGAGACCCAGGTTCCACCCCTGGGTCTGGAAGATCCCCTGGAGAAGAGCATGGCAACCCACTCCAGCCTTCTTTCCTGGAGAATCCCATGGACAGAGGAACCTGGAGGGCCACAGTCCATGGAGTCACAAAGAGTCAGATATGACTGAGCAGCTAATATACACATATCTTTTCTTATTTACTAAATTTAAATGAATTTTTTTACACGTGCAATACTATTTCACTCACAGTTGAGTAGACAGTGGCTTGGGATAGCAGCTGTTCTTGGACCCAAGCATGCCTCTGAATCACTTGCTGAAGTGGGTTGCTGGCCCCAGTCCTAGAGATTCTGATTCAGTAGCTTTGAGGTGGGTCCAGTAAGCTCCCACGTTAAACTGGTATCACTTCCCAGAGACCACACTTTGGGAACCACTGCTTTTCCAATTATGACATAATTACAGCAGAAATAGGCTGCAGAGTCAGGGAATTGGGACGTTTCCCTGTCTTGGTGACAGAAGAGTGGGTCCCCAGGGGGACAGATCCCGGCTCCTCTGTTTATAAGGCTTACACTTCCTAACCTACTTTAAAAATATCTAGAAAACCTCTTTGCTTCCTTAACTGGATTAAGATTTTTACACCCCGTTTCATTCAGTTGTATTACATTGCTCAGAAGAACTAACTTCACAGTCAGAGAGTGTTGAAGATGTAATAGGAAGCGGTGAAAGCTACTATTACAAGGAGAGGACACTGTATGACTCCCAGTTCCTGTCAAGACATTGTGAGGACCACACCATAGGCTGTTGAGGGTGTGTGGTTGCAAAAATGCACAATAAGTCCCTGGAGACTTTCTCTTTAATGAGATCTCTTGGCTTTTATAGATTCCTGACCTAAGACCATATTTATCTTCATTATTCAAGAGAAATATAAGGATCACATTATTTATTACACACAGCAGGATACTACTGAGAGAGCAAGCTGCTAAGTCACTTCAGTCGTGTCCGACTCTCTGCGACCCTGTAGACAGCAGCCCACCAGGCTCCCCCATCCCTGAGATTCTCCAGGCAAGAACACTGGAGTGGGCTGCCATTTCCTTCTCCAGTGCATGCAAGTGAAAAATGAAAGGGAAGTCGTTCAGTCGTGTCCGACTCTTTGCGACCCCATGGACCGCAGCCCACCAGGCTCCTCCATCCATGGGATTTTCCAGGCAAGAGTCCTGGAGTGGGGTGCCATCGAGAGAGCAAGGGTTTCTATCAATTTCACCGGTTTATCTTATTAGTTGCTCAGTCGTGTCCAACTCTTCGTGACCCCATGGATTGTAGCCCACCAGGCTCCTCTGTCCGTTGAATTCTCCAGGCAAGAAGACTGGAGTGGGTTGCCATTTCTTTCGCCAGAGGATCTTCTTGACCCAGGGATGGAACCTGGGCCTCCTGCACTGTAGGCAGACCCTTAACCATCTGAGCCACTGCTGCTGCTGCTGCTAGGTCGCTTCAGTCGTGTCCGACTCTGTGTGACCCCATAGATGGCAGCCCACCAGGCTCCCCCGTCCCTGGGATTCTCCAGGCAAGAACACTGGAGTGGGTTGCCATTTCCTTCTCCAATGCATGAAAGTGAAAAGTGAAAGTGACATCGCTCAGTCGTGCAAATAGCTATCAAAGGGGAATGTCACAGGGCAGACTATGGTTATCCTTGTGAAGTGAGGAAATTGTATTAAATGAAAATTGGATCCGTTTGCTTGTTCTCCAGTGGTTGTTTTTTGTTTCCTCATTCTTAAGGATTTCTGAAAATCACTCGCAGTTGCCTTGCCAGGCCTTCAGAAAGGCCTCTCCAGCACCCTGGTGCGCTGCGGACCTTCAGATGAGCACGTAAGCTGGAGACTCCCATCTGTGTGTGCGTGTGATCGTGGAGTGACAGGTGAGCTTTGGAGTCAGGTGACATGCAGTTCGCAGCTGGCTCTGCTCTGTGGACTTGGGTCTCTCTGTGCCTCTGTTCCCTTATGGAGAAGTGATGAACAGTAATACTTATCCCACACAATTACCTACGAAGACAGCACAAACCACCTAGAGAAGGCCCGCTGTATAGTCCCTGCTAAGTAAACTTTCTTTTTTTGCCAAAATGTACACAAGGCAACAATTTAACCTTACTGCTCTAAAAGATTCATGTAATTTATTAACTCCCATAAGTGATTTTGACTGTGCTTTTCAGACTATCTGAGAACAGGAGGTGGGGGTAGGGAAAGGTAGATTGGAGGGGGCATGCAATTTAGAAATTACATATGCAAAAATGTAATGAGAAATGAGAAAACCTCAACTTTGCTGTATAAATAGCTGTGATATTCTTTAGAGTTTGACATTTTGTTAAAGCAGAATGTAACTTTTACAATCTTCATCAAAGGTGACATGCGTTTACCTAGCGATGACCGAAACACTAACACGAATCAATTTATAATTAGCTGAGTTTCTGGACAGGTTTCAAGGAAATAAAGAAAATCTGACAACGTGTAGAGACTCATTTAGAGGCCAGGGAGCCACAGGGTGGTAAGTGGGTGACCCAGTGTCACTTAACAGAAGTTAAGTGCTTCTTTCAGCTTCTGTTTTTTGTAGATTCTTTATTTTATTCCCCTCTTAAACACACAGATTCTCTAAAAGCTCCAAACTAATTTTCCAAGTGCTTCTTCTTGGTGGAAGCACCTGCTTGCCAAAGATGGGGGTGTGGGTTTGGGAGGACCACAGAATTCACTAATGAATGAGTGAACTGTAATTACAAATTGGTACCTTGTAAAGAGGATAAATCTTATTCTCATTCCAGGAGCTTAGGCCCGAGTTCCATATTTCTGGGCTTCCATCAGAATCCCAAGCTACAGAATTGACTGTTTTTCATGCATTATCCTCAGTCATGCAGAATTTTTAAATGTCAGAGCTGAAAGGAGGGTTAAACTAACCCAAGACCTCAATTATATAAACGAGGAAAAGCAGCCACCCAAAGTGTGCAGTAACTTACCCAGAGTCATAAAGATGGTAAGACATATAGATGGTAGATGGTCATGGCCTGGAAACCCATTCCTGGCTCCTAGAACGATGCTCCTTCCAGTGGCTTACATGTCCTCTCCTCTCCTTTAGCCATTAAAGATGGGCCCAAAGGGGGTTTCTCCATGAAGCCCTCAAATGGGTCCTTGGGTTTTTTTTTTAATGTCTATTCATTTATTTGACTGTGTTGGCTCTTAGTTGTAGCATATGGGATCTAGTTCCCCAACCTGGGATCAAACCTGGGCCCCTTGCATCAGGAGTGCAGAATTTTAGCCACTGGCCCACCACGGAAGTCTTGTCCTTGGGGTTTTTAAAAGTTGCTCTTAAATGACCTGGACATCCAATAATAGGGGAATGCTAAATAGATTATATAAACCTATATGCTGAACCACAGTGTATCCATAAAATTCATACTCTAAGATATTTCAAAACTTGTGAATATGTGAGATATTCACACATACTGTTTAAAAAGCAGGTTTTAAAGGTGATTGTCTTATGACTTGTGAGTATTTATAAATGTCAAAGGAAGGTTATGAAAGGTTATACACCAAGATATTAACAACCACTAACTCTAGGTATTGATATTGCTTGTGAATGTATAGTTTACTCTGATTTCCATATGCTCTTCAAAAGTACATGTTATTTTTCTAGCTATAAAAGAGAGAGAAAAGAGCTGGACAGCAAGTAAATATTTCAGTAAGTAAACAATCTGGGCCTTTTCTAACCCTGTTCTTGGCTTTCTCCCTTTTGCCCTGACTCCACTTTTCCTCAAATTTTCCTCCAAGACTCCTTATAACTGCTCTCACTGTTTCTGAATAGAAATGTTCATTTCAGTCATCAGTCCAGCCCCAGACAGCACCTCTGGTCTCCGTTATGTTCACTTTTGATTCCACAGTACTAGAACCTTCTGGAACCAACTGAAATTACAAGTGAGAAAGAAGACGAGATGAAGACTGAGGAGTCATCTGCTTGCAAGGGACAGCAAAAACCAAGAGAATGGAAGCCAAGGAAGTCTTAGAGGCACTTCAAGGCTGGAATGTAGGGAGAGAGCCAACAGCTGGGGTCAGGATGAAGAAGGGCATCAGCGAACAGAGAACACAGTCAAAAGTCAGATCGTGGAAACTGAGAAGAAAAATCAGAGTATGAAATGCTGCTTGTTTATGTGTAGGTGCAGAATCGGGTGGTAAAGAATCCACCTGCCAATGCAGGAGACATAAGAGATGCAAGTTAGATCCCTGGGTTGGGAAGATCCCCTGGAGGAGGGCATGGCAACACACTCTAGTATCCTTGCCTGGAGAATCCCATGGACAGAGGAGCCTGGTGGGTATAGTTCATGGGATCGCAGAGTTGGACACAACCGAAATGACTTAGCACACAGAATCGGCACAATTAAAGAATAAGCTGAAAACAGTTTAAATGAATGATAGCCAAAACATTATTTTGGTCATTTAAGAACACGGAAGAGCAATTCAGGGAAAATGGCACACTGAAAAATTTCCATGTGTCCTTTCATAATTAGAAATGAGGAACATCACCCTTAGCGTAATACCTGGTCTCAGAGGAAAGATAAAATCAGGGAAAGAAATCTGTCGGTGATGGATACTCATCAAGGGAGCCTTGTGACAGAAGAACCAGCACACTTTTGGCTCAGAGAGACATCTGGAAGCCATATGCTAGATCACGGAGAGGCTAATGCCAGACACTTCTTTGCAAAGAACACCCTCAGGGGCAAGAGACGACTGGCTCCTTGCTAAGCCCCCAGGGAAGGGCTCCAAATGGTTGAAATTTACTCGCAAAATGGTATTGAGCTGTCACTGTTCATGATGGACCATGGCTTTCTGCCAGCCGTTGGAGCAGCTGAGCTCACACCAAGTTCTTTACGTTTTTCTATTTGTGACTTTCCCCTCTTTTTTCACCTTTCATAGCTTACCCTGATGATAATAGAATGGCTAATGATGGAAGATGTTCAAAGCATTTTATTTCCTATTAAGGTTGAGATGATTTTTTAAAGAAATTAGAATTTAAAACAATTCAGGAATTTAAGGTTGCTAATTGATTTTTTTTTCCTTTTGCAATCATACTATAATTTGGTGCATGGAGAGGAGCTGTGTCTTGAAGACATGCATACAAAGGTGACTTTCCTTGTGGCTCAGCTGGTAAAGAATCCGCCGGCAATGTGGGAGACCTGAGTTCAATCCCTGGGTTAGGAAGATCCGCTGGAGAAGGGAAAGGCTATCCACTCCAGTATTCTGGCCTGGAGAAGTCCATGGACTCCACGCGGTCACTAAGAGTCAGACACGACTGAGCGGCTTTCACTTTTTCATACAAAGGTGACTCTTGGGCCGGTATTATTCTAAATCTAAGTTTCCACAAAAAAATACCTGGATCACAGGTGCCTGGAAGGCAGCCTTTTCATAACAACCATGACCAAGACCTGTGCTGCTATGAGATCAATGTCAGGTGCTGTTTGAAACATTTTGCATACATCAACTCATTTAATTCTCACACAGCCTTAAGAGGTGGGTGCTGCTATTGTCTTCATTTGTAAAAACTGTGGTGGGGGAAGTTCCCACAACCCACTCAGGAGCCCAGAGTCAGTCAATAACAGAAGAGCCTGGAGTTTTCACACAGTCAGGCTTCAAACCATCACCCTGTAAACTGTCTGTACACAACAGCAGTTCACGTCCATTTCCCATACACAGGTAGGCTGCAACTATGAATTAATTTTTATTTTATTTTTTTTATTTTTTATTTTATCTTTAGTTTACTTTACAATACTGTATTGGTTTTGCCAAACATTGACATGAATTCACCACGAGTGTACATGCGTTCCCAAACATGAATCCCCTCCCACCTCCCACCCCATACCATCTCTCTGGGTCCTCCCCATGCATCAGCCCCAAGCATCCTGCATCCTGCATCGGACACAGACTGGCGATTTGTTTCTTACATGATAGTATACATGTTTCAATGCCATTCTCCCATCCCGTCCCACCCTCTCTCTCTCCCCCAGAGTCCAAAAGTTCACTCTATAGATCTGAGTCTCTTTTGTTGTCTTGTATACAGGGTCATCATCACCATCTTTCTAAATTCCATATATATGCGTTAGTATACTGTATTGGTGTTTTTCTTTCTGGCTTACTTCACTGTGTATAATCGGCTCCAGTTCCATCCATCTCCTTAGAACTGATTCAAATGTATTCTTTTTAATGGCTGAGTAGTACTCCATTGTGTATATGTACCACTGCTTTCTTATCCATTCATCTGCTGATGGACATCTAGGTTGTTTCCATGTTCTGGCTATTATAAACAGTGCTGCGATGAACATTGGGGTACATGTGTCTCTTTCTATTCTGGTTTCCTCGGTGTGTATGCCCAGCAGTGGGATTGCTGGGTCATAAGGCAATTCTATTTGCAATTTTTTAAGGAATCTCCACACTGTTCTCCATAGTGGCTGTACTAGTTTGCATTCCCACCAACAGTGTAGGAGGGTTCCCTTTTCTCCACACCCTCTCCAGTATTTATTGCTTGAACACTTTTGGATCACAGCCATTCTGACTGGTGTGAAGTGGTACCTCACTGTGGTTTTGATTTGCATTTCTCTAATAATGAGTGATGTTGAGCATCTTTTCATGTGTTTGTTAGCCATCCGTATGTCTTCTTTGGAGAAATGTCTATTTAGGTCTTTGGCCCATTTTTTGATTGGGTCATTTATTTTTCTGGAATTGAGCTGCATAAGTTGCTTGTATATTTTTGAGATTAGTTGTTTGTCATTGCTTCATTTGCTGTTATTTTCTCCCATTCAGAAGGCTGTATTCATTTTTAGATCAAACCAATCGATCCTAAAGGAAATCAGCCCTGACTATTCTTTGGAAGGACTGGTGCTGAAGCTCCAGTACTTTGGCCACCTGATGCAAAGAGCCAACTCATTGGAAAAGACCCGGATGCTGGAAGATTGAAGGCAGGAGGAGAAGGGGACAACAGAGGATGAGATGGTTGGATGGCATCGCTGACTCAACAGACGTGAGTTTGAGCAAACTCTGTGAGACAGTGAATGACAGGGAAAACTGGCGTGCTGCAGTCCACGGGGTTGCAAAGAGTCGGATATGATTGAGCGACTGAACAATAACAAAAGTCAGGGAAAGCATTCCCAGAATATCAACTGGTCATTAAATGGTTACGATCATTCAGCTATTCTTTCTTCAACTTTCTGTATTCCTACTCACAGCCTGTGAGATAGGCTTGTGATGCTATGAATCAGAAAAGACTCAGTCTTCCTAGAATGAACTTTTTTCACTCAGTAAATATTTATCAGACTCCTCTTATGGGTCTGTCAGGCACTGTACCTGGTTCTGGGAGAGTGTGATGAAATAACCTGGCATGAGCCCTACCATCAAAGACCTTATGATCTATTATGGTGGTGATTCCCAGGTAGTTTCACACTCAGGCTCAGAGAAAACAGGGATAGCATCTGTACTGGAGTAAAGAGTTGAGACTCTGTGTATCAGCACTTGACCCACTCCACTGCCCGACTCTGTTGAGTGTCCTGGGTCTGAGGGATCAACTATCCCACACATATGATCCCTTCTAAACACACGGGTGTATCCACACCCGTAAGAAAAACTTTGGAGGAGTGAATGCAAAGAAATAAATATACTATTACATTGCCGGGACCAAAGTCTCATGCTGGGGGACATCACAAGGGATTATAGAACCACTTATTAGGGAAGCCTAACTCACTGTAGGGTAGGTCAGGCATGGAGTCCCAGGAAAACAACATCTAAGTTAAAAACCAATGAATGGGTTGACCAGATGAGTAAAGAAGAAAGGGAAGAATGGTCTAGGAAAAGAAGAGAAAAGCAGGAACAATCAAATTGACTGGGTCACTGAATTCAATTGGACATGTGAGCTGGTGTGCATCATGGTGGGCAGAGGAGTCTAGGGGATGAGCTGACTCATGAACCACGTACCTGTCTCTTTGGAAATACATGATGTAAGCTGGGAACGCTCACATTGTGAGACTGTGAGCCACCATGGAAGCTACACCAGGTACATCGAGGATGACAAACCATGTGGCTAGTTTTGGCTGCAAAGGGTTGGCTGGCTTTTGTTAACGTGGACATCTGAGCAATTCCCAGAGGACATGACTGGGGGAGTAACACGTGCCTTTTCTTTGCCAGCTCTCCTCGGGTTTCAAAAATGGCAGCCTCCAGCAAGGACTAATGGATTTGTTCAGTGTTTCTTAATGCTCATGTGTAGAGCCAAAAGAGACATTCCACGTAACAAAGGAACTGAAGTAATCATCCTGTTAGAGATGAAGCGGAAAACAGAGCTCAGCCTTTCAGCTCACTGCCTGGCGCTTCTGTGGTTGTCCCAAGCACCCCCTCTGCTTTCTCATTCCTCTCCTGAGAGAGTTAACCGTGCCTGATCCCCACTTTCAGGAAAGCTGCCAAGCTAAATCAACTGCTGCGGCGTCTCAGAATTCATCAGGGAATTTGCAGCCCTGGCTTCTGCAGGGACTGGCGTTATTCAAACAGTCTTTGCTCATCACGTTGGAAGATAAAGCATCCAGCGCCTTCAGCAGAGAGGAAGGGAATTTCGAAGAGGCTTAGAGTTGAAAAGGGACTAGATTATCCCACACAGCTTCTATCAGCCTGGTTATGCTTGGGGAGAGAAAAGAGATGAGTCACTTTAGAGGGCTAGGCTTATGTGAGTCAACACAGGAGTAGAAAAATAGATGTTTCATCAGATCAGACGGGAACCAAGTCCTGGCAGAAGCAGAAGTGTGACCTGGAGCCCGATTTTGGACCCTTCAACCCAACTATTCCTTCATCTCCACCTGAACACCTGTCACCTTGAGTGATGCTCTGCCTGCGTGACACTGGCCCCTCCCAGTATAGCTTAGCCTGATTAACTGCTGGACCCAAGGTTAGCACATCCATCAGTAATGATCTTGGCTGATTTGTCTTTGAGAAACAAAGATACATAGGGTGGCAGCAGTTTCTTTCCAAAGAAAAGACCGCTTTAGGGATGTCAGGCAATGAATGACGTTTTGGCATTTCGGACACAATTTAATTTATCCTTGGGATTTATTCTAAGGAAGCAATCCAAAATTTAATACAAATTGTTTGAGTTTTGCTTTACTATCTATTTTCCACAGACAAGGCTGTTTTTTATTCTTATATCTATCTAGTGAGGCTGTTATAAAACTCCCCACATAGATACATAATCAAATGCAAATAAGCTCAAGAAATGTTGATTTTGCTCTTGAATTATAGCATTCTCTATGCAAATAGTAGCTTTTAAACTTGCTCAGCGCTTTCTCTGCTCAATGCCAGTGGCAGACAAAATATTTCACCGTGGCCTTGGCTTCAAGATTTTATTGCTTTCATCTTTACACATAGGAACAATATCAGTCCACAGGTCTTTCCAATACGCTCTGTGTGTCTTTCCAACTGGTTTTTGAAGGGTAGTACACCTTCAGGACAGGACCTAGCTAGCAGACTTGGGTAATGACCATATTTATAAAGATGATTCTTAACTAAGAATTTCAAAGCCAGCTGAGAAAGGATGTTGGGTGATACCCCCTTTTGATGGCTTCTCATCACTAACCAAATTTGAAATAGCTTCTGTTGATGTGAGTTAATCTTATAAAACTAGCTCACACAATACATCATTCAGGTATAACATAATGAAATAAATGTCAGTGTTTCCTAAAAGATGATTCCTATGATAACCTGCCATCAATTTAGAGAAATGGACCACCTCTTATCTCTCTCAAAGTCTCAAGTACAACATTTGCAGAACTGAAACCACCATTATAATCCCATAGAAAAGACACAGAAAGTTTAAAACAAATGACAGCTCATGCTGAACTTGCAATTACATTGGGTGTTTGTATAGTATATTTGGCTTCCCTGGTGGCTCAGAGGTTAAAGCCTCTGCCTGCAGTGCAGGAGACCTGGGTTCAATCCCTGGGTTAGGAAGATCCCCTGGAGAAGGGAATGGCAACCTACTCCAGTATTCTTGCCTGGAGAATCCCATGGACGGAGGAGCCTGATGGGCTACAGTCCATGGGGTCGAAAAGAGTCAGACAGGACTGTAATTACAGCAACTGCCCTCATTTACATATAAGATATAAATCAGATAAAATGTGTTTTTGCAACTGTCTATCTATCCTCAGTGTATTAAGATTCAGTCAGTAAGTACTACGTACATGAAAGGTTTTCAGTGCTATGAAGGGCTTTAGAGACAAAAGGGACATGTTCTTTGTCAGTAAAAAGTTTGAATTCTTACTGTGTAAAATGGAGATAGCTGAGAAAGCATATACAGAACCTTTCTTTACTGCCTTTGCCACTTTTCTGTAAGTCTGAACTTCTTCCAAAATGAAAAGGTTATTATAAAATTGTACTGAGAAAAGGGAACCCTCCTACACTGCTGGGGGAAATGTAAATCGGTGCAGACAATGGAAAACAGTATGGAGGTTCCTTAAGAATTTAAAAATAGAACTACTATATGATCCTATAATCCCACTCCTGGGCGCATATCAGGAGAAACCGATAATTCAGAAAGATACATGCACCCCAATGTCCACTGCAGCACAGCTTACAGCAGCCAAGACGTGGAAGCGACCTAAGTGTCCACTGACTGATGAATGGATAAAGAAGATGTGGTGCATATATACAATGGAATATTACTCAGCCACAGAAAGAATGGAACAATGCCATTTATAGCATCATGAATGGACCTAGACATTATCATACTAGGTGAAGCAAGCCAGACATAGACAAAAATCATATAATATCACGAATAGGTGGAATTTAGAAAACCATGATACAAAGGAATTTATATACAAAATAGAAATAGACTCACAGACACAGAAAACAAGCTTATGGTTACCAAAGGGGGAAGCTTGTGGAGGTGATGGAATTCCATTTGAGCTATCTCAAATCCTAAAAGATAATGCTATGAAAATGCTACACTCAATATGCCAGCAAATTTGGAAAACTCAGCAGTGGCCACAAGACTGGAAAAAGTCACTGTTCATTCCAATCCCTAAGAAAGGCAATGCCAAAGAATGCTCAGACTACTGCACAATTACACACACACTAGTAAAATAATGCTCAAAATTCTCCAAGCCAGGCTTCAGCAATTCGTGAACTGTGAAGTTACAGCTGTTCAAGTTTGGATTTAGAAAAGGCAGAGGAACCAGAGATCAAATTGCCAACATCCACTGGATCATCGAAAAAGCAAGAGAGTTTCAGAAAAACATCTATTTCTGCTTTATTGACTATGCCAAAGCCTTTGACTGTGTGGACAACAAACTGTGGAAAATTCTGAAAGAGATGGGAATACCAGACCACCTGACCTGCCTCCTGTATGTAGGTCAGAAAGCAACAGTTAGAACTGGGACATGGAACAACAGACTGGTTCCAAATAGGGAAAGGAGTATGTCAGGCTATATATTGTCACCCTGCTTAATTAACTTATATTCAGGGTACATCATGAGAAATGCTGGATTGGATGAAGCACGAGCTGGAATCAAGACTGCTGGGAGAAATATTGATAACCTCAGATATGCAGATGACAGCTCCTTTATGACAGAAAATGAAGAAGAACTAAAGAGCCTCTTGATGAAAGTGAAAGAAGAGAGTCAAAAAGTTGGCTTAAACCTCGACATTCAGAAAATGAAGATCATGGCATCTGGTCCCATCACTTCATGGCAAATAGATGGGGAAACAGTGGAAATAATGACAGACTTTATTTTTTTAGGCTCCAAAATCACTGCAGATGGTGATTGCAGCCATGAAATTAAAAGACGCTTAATTTTTGGAAGAAAATTATGACCAATCTAGACAACATACTATAAAACAGAGACATTACTTTGACAACAAAGGTTCATCTAATCAAAGCTATGGTTTTTCCAGTGGTCATCCCAGGGATGTCCCGCCTGATGGGCTGCCGTCTATGGGGTCGCACAGAGTTGGACTAGACTGAAGTGACTTAGCAGCAGCAGCAGCAGTTATGGTTGTGAGAGTTGAACTATAAAGAAAGCTGAGTGCTAAAGAATTGATGCTTTTGAACTGTGCTGTTGGAGAAGACTCGAGAGTCCCTTGGACTGCAATCAAACCAGGCAATCCTAAAGGAAATCAGTCCTGAATATTCATTGGAAGGACTGATGTTGAAGATGAACCTCCAATACTTTGGCCACCTGATGTGAAGAGCTGAGTCATTTGAAAAGACCCTGATGCTGGGAATGATTGAGGGCAGGAGGACAAGGGGATGACAGAGGATGAGATGGCTGGATGGCATCACTGACTCAATGGACAGGAGTTTGAGTGAACTCTGGGAGTTGGTGATGGACAGGGAGGCCTGGCGTGCTGCAGTCCATGGGGTCACAAAAAGTTGGACACGACTGAGTGATTGAATTGAACTGAACTGACTAAAGGGCAAAGTGGGAGAGGGATAAATTAGGAGTTTGAGATTAACAGTACATACTACTATATATATAGCAAACAACAAGCACCTGATGTATAGCTCAGGGAACTATACTCAGTATTTTGTAATAACGTATAAGGGAAATAAATCCAATATATATATACGTGTGTGTGTGTGTAACTGAATCACTTTGTTGTACACAATATTGTAAATCAACTACATTTCAATAAAATTTTAAAAAATCTTATTGGGGAAATAAAATATATTTGTATGCAATTATAAAATGATAGGACATAAAGACAGCTGAGAATGGTTAACAGAGGTGCTTGTGCTTAATTGTTAAGCCAATTATATTAACAGTAAGTCCTGAAGAATCTTAGGGCAATCCAGCCATGTGGTGGTAGATTTTTATTTTAGAATAATATATTTTTTTTAATTTTTGAGTAATTTCCAAGTTATAGAAAAGTTTCAAAGCTTCACTGTTTGAGGCCAAATATTCTCAACCCATTATAATTATGTCAGTGAAACTCTGAAAGAAAACTGATTTTACAGATATCATAAGTTAGCATAGAAAGTCTACAGACAATTCCACCTTTTATAAAAGGTGGCTCTCCTTTATTCCACCTGGGCACAGGAACAAAACCAGCCAAAAGTAGCCAGACTGAATGTTTTAATACACAGGCTTGTTACCTGAAATGAGGCTGAATAAACAGTCAAGAGCTTTGGAAAATGCCACAGTCTGAAATACGAATCATAAACTCTTACTTCCGAGAGGGGGACAAGTACCAGTAGGTCAAAAAGAAATCAATTTCCTAGAAAACAACAGACGTGGCAATTAAACCCAAAGATCTCAACTCCAGTTCCCAGCGTGCTTATCTCAGCTATGCAGCCCTCTGGATTTGAGAGAAGGTAAACGGAAAGGAAAGCAAGTAGGTTCTCATGGATAATGGGGGCCTCAGGGATTTCTCCCTCTGAATCACAGGATGGTCTAAATGAGATGCCCCGTACAGTGGATGGTGGGGTGCTCACATAAGTCTGAGGCAGTGTTATCAGCTCGCATGTAGAGGTGAATATGTCCAATGAGCAAAGTGCCCCGAGCACTGTTACAATACAGAGCAGATGTGAGAAACAGGGTAAAAGTAAAAGTGGGGCAACTCTAGAACTGTGAGCGTGTTTCTGAACTAATAGTGAGTGCACAACACTTATCAAGGGTGGATGGGGAGACGAGAGTCGCATCAGTACTCTGACTCCATCTAGCAGGTCGTGAGAGTCAGTGACGCAGTGACTCTATTCTTTATCTTCCAAGCTGTGTTCATCAGTCTCAGCTTGTCAATCGAATCATGCTGTGGTGAAATGCCAACCAGCTCGTGTCTGTGAGAGCACAGGCTAAGAAGGGGCTCCCAACCACAGGTGGTTACTGAGCTTTCCTCTATACTGTTACATTCCAAAGACAGGACCTTCCCAGTGCATTTGAGTTATTCTAATAATGAAAAAAAAAAAAAAGCTACAGTGAGGTCCCACTCTACTTCTAAGACACTTCATTATCTGTGAGAATAAACTGGAGAGGCAGAAGAAGAAAGAAATCAGGGAATTGGGGTAGGAAATAATGAGCCTCAGATGCCACTGAGGATCCAGGTAGGGGGCAACTAGACTGCAAGTCACAGGTGAGTCACCCAATCTCACAGCGTCTGTACTCATAATATATGCAGAAATTAGCCCAGAAATACTGAATGCCAGTTTTCTAGAAGCTTAGACATCCACCACTTCCATCATATTAGACAACACTTTTATCACCACCAAGAGAAAACGAAAAAAATCAGATCACTGCTTGCCATCTAATTGGTTTGTATGTGCTAGGCAGGCACCAGCTTCCGGGGACTCCAGCATGGATCTTTCATACCTGAAAACTGTATCTACCCACCTTGAAAACATACTGAGTCTTTCTTCATTGCCCACAGTTACTCGATTTCTTCTTCTTTTTTAAATTGCTTCACACTGTTGTGTTCATTCTGCTGTCCATCGAAGTGAATCAGCTATCCGTATACAGAGATCCCCTGTCTCTCGTACCTCCCTCCAAGCCAACCCCACCCCAGCCCTGCAGGTCATCCCAGGGCATTGAGCTGAGCTCCCTGGGCTTTGTAGCAGCTTCCCACTAGCTATTTTACACATGGTGATGTATCTCTGTCAATCCTAATCTCTCAATTCTGTCTCACCCTCTCCTTCCCCCTCGGTGTACACGTCTGTTCTCTACATCTGAGTCTCTCTTCCTGCGGTGGATCCAAAGTAAGGGAAATCCTCTCCAAATCACTACACGGTTATTTAAAATCATTCTACCCGAATGTCCATTTGATGAACAGACCTCAGTACTGAACGGCTGTCTCCTGTGCTTCTTCACTACACGGTTATTTAAAATCATTCTGCCCGAATGTCCATTTGATGAACAGACCTCAGTACTGAACGGCTGTCTCCTGTGCTTCTTGAGGCATCTTCGTATTTGGGAGTTATCTATGTCTTGCCATTTTAAAGTGTGTATTGTAGGACAGGTGGTAGAGGGACCTGGCGTCTTACACTGAGAACTACAACAACAAAGCTGATGCTTAATCAAGTAATAGCTTCCCGAATGACTCAGTGGGTAAAGAACCTGTCTGCAATGCAGGAGATGCAGGAAACGCAGGCTCCATCCCTGGGTTGGGAGGATCCCCTGGAGGAAGAAAATAGCAACTCATTCTGGTATTCTTGCCTGAAAAGCCACATGGACAGAGGAGTCTGGCGGGCTACAGTACAAAGGGTTGCAAAGAGTCTGACATGACTGAGCAACTAAGCATGTGTGCACAACCAAGTAATAAGTGTCCCACTGCCTTTAGGTCACAGCTTTGGACAATTCACTGCACACTAAGGCAATAAATAGCAACGTGACTGATAATATATCTCAGTTCTTTCCATGTGATGATCTGATTGTGTTGAGCAAAGAAACTATAAAAGTGGGTATAAATGGTAGTGTTTTGAACTTGTTACCGAAGCCAACCTGTTTAAGTCAGTTTTCAAGTTTCAATAGGGATATTTAAGACCAGTGAAACTGATTTGCAATCACAGCCTAATTTGGTTTTGGGTGGGAAAGACTGACAGTCGCTTGTCAGTTATCTCTGCTCTAGGATCTAAATTTCCAAATTCTGTATCTAAGTTATGTCATCAATTAGTACCAAATATCTCCACCTTGATTTGCAGAAAAGTAACTGAAAATTTAGGTCAATTTGAATATTTGTCAGTTATGAAGAGGGAATTACAAAAATGTTCTCTTTTAATGTTAAAGTCATACTTGCTGTTTGAAATAAAAATATAAAAAGTAGATTAATGAGGAAAAACATAGTTCCATGTATATTACATTTTAACATCTTGTATATTCTTTCATACCTTTTCCATATATACTTGTCAGTTTGGATAAGATCATGTTGAATATATTTTGTAACATCGTTCTAAAAATAATACTATATTTTATCTATAATGCATAAAAAAAGACTTACTGTATAGCACAGGGAACTATATTCAATATCTTGTAATAGCTATAATATAGTAGAAAATAGACTTCCACTTATATTATAATATAATGGGCTTTCCTTGTGGCTCTGCTGGTAAAGAATCTGCCTGCAAGGCAGGAGACCTGGTTTTAATCCCTGGGTTGGGAAGATCCCCTGGAGAAGGGAAAGGCTGCCCACTCCAGTATTCTGGCCTGGAGAATTCCATGGCCTGTATAGTCCATGGGGTCTCAAAGAGTCAGACATGACTGAGTGATTTTCACTTTATATTGGAAAGGCATATTTGTGTGTGTGTGTGTGTGTGTGTGTGTGTCACTTTGTTGTACACCTGAAACGTAACACTGTAAGTCAACTATACTTCTATAAAAATATAAGTATCTTTCCATGTAAATAGATTTGATAGAAGTAGATAGAGAGATAGAGAGATGATAGTTACAATATCATTTTTGTTGGCTAAATACTATTATATTCTACTGGTAACTTTTCTAACCAATTTCCTATTGTCGATTAGTTGAAATGTATTCTTTATGAGTTTGATGTCCATGAGTTTGTGGTTTTACTGGGTCTTGCAATAAACAAACTTGGAGTTTATAATGTATATATGTTCCAAATTATTTCTTTAGGATATGACTTTAGAAATAGAAAATGTGCATCAAAATAGATGTTCTTTTAAATATTTTTAGAGAGATTTCAAAATTTTCCTTCAAAAAGTCTCCACCAATTTACACTAATCTACCAAGTGAAAAAGCTGGCTTAAAGCTCAACATTCAGAAAACGAAGATCATGGCATCAGGTCCCATCACTTCATGGGAAATAGATTAGATGGGGAAACAGTGGAAACAGTGTCAGACTTTATTTTGGGGGGCTCCAAAATCACTGCAGATGGTGATTGCAGCCATGAAATTAAAAGACGCTTACTCCTTGGAAGAAAAGTTATGACCAACCTAGATAGTATATTCAAAAGCAGAGACATTAGTCAAGGCTATGGTTTTTCCAGTAGTCATGTATGGATGTGAGAGTTGGACTGTGAAGAAGGCTGAGCACTGAAGAATTGATGCTTTTGAACTGTGGTGTTGGAGAAGACTCTTGAGAGTCCCTTGGACTGCAAGGAGATCCAACCAGTCCATTCTGAAGGAGATCAGCTCTGGGATTTCTTTGGAAGGAGTGATGCTAAAGCTGAAACTCTAGTACTTTGGCCACCTCATGCGAAGAGTTGACTCATTGGAAAAGACTCTGATGCTGGGAGGGACTGGGGACAGGAGGAGAAGGGGACGACAGAGGATGAGATGGCTGGATGGTATCACTGACTCCATGAACATGAGTCTGAGTTAACTCCGGGAGTTGGTGATGGACAGGAAGGCCTGGCGTGCTGTAATTCATGGGGTGGCAAGGAGTCGGACACGACTGAGCGACTGAACTGAACTGAACCATCAGGAAACAAACTTGAAAAACCTAGTTGTGTCTGTCTTTAACATTCTAATACATTAATAATCTTAATAAAAGATTCATCTTGTTTATAATGAAGTGTACTATAGACTGATTCAGTTCAGTTCAGTCGCTCAGTCGTGTCTGACTCTTTGCGACCCTGTGAACCGCAGCACGCCAGGCCTCCCTGTCCATCACCAACTCCCGGAGTTCACTCAAACCCATGTCTGAGTTGGTGAATGCCATCCAATCATCTCATCCTCTGTTGTCCCCTTCTCCTCCTGCCCTCAATCTTTCCCAGCATCAGGGTCTTTTCAAATGAGTCAGTTCTTTGCATCAGGTGGCCAAAGTATTAACAGACTCTTAAAGGAAATAATGTAAAGAAGTCAGGTACCTTCTCTGTTTTTATTCTCTTCTTTTCCAGTATGCTATGCTAAGATATAGCTTATTAGCCAAGTTTCCCAAAGCCAAACAGAGAGCATACAAAGAGCCCCTATCCTTTCCAGTTCTTTACAGAAACTCTCACAAGGTTGACCAAGGAATTCCAAAAGTCCTTGAATATTGAATAATGAAAAAGTATACCCAGACTAAAATGGAGGAAAGACTCATGTCGTTCTAAAATTAAGAAGTAAAGGAAAAGAAGGTGGTGGGGCTGCTTCCTTACGGCCCTATTTAGCTACTTTCACACTTTAAATGAACCATCTCTCTTGACTAAGTACATGGTTGAAAGAGCATAGCGCCTCACTTCAGTTTAGAAACAGAACGTTCTCTCACAGTGGGTTTATATTATGTAATTCTTTGAGACGGAAAATAAAATTGATGAGAAGCCATTAAAACAACAGTTAAAATGGCAGCAGAGGGCACCAGCCGTGAAGGCAGCGGCCATTCCTGCAAAGGGAGGAAAAGCCTTGAGGACAACTTCAACCTATTTTGGTCCACATTTCAGAGTAAAGGGATGCCTATATTCTGCAGAGTTGACAAGTGCGTCTAATCAGCAAGAGCTCTGTCCACAACCTACTTCCTGTTCTCAGGTGTAAACACAGAGGAGAAAAGGAAAATGTGTTTATCTTTTCTAAGGACAGGGTTTCACTCTTGTGTCTATTTATGCGAGAAGCATCTATTAAACATTTTTCTGTTGCCAGTGTAGAATGAAATCCTGAGCTCAGTGTCTGGAAAAGTCTAGGTTTTAAAATCAAGGAGACCTACGTCCAAACTCTGTTTTACCGCTTACCAATCATAATACTCGCCTATGTTAACTTCACTCAGGTTCAACCTTCTCCTCTACAACATAAAGATGATAATAATAACAATACTCTCAGGATGACTGTGTTATAAATAATGCATCCGATACAAGGTAGAATTGATGGCATTATCAAAGTGACAACCGCTTGCTCAATTTCAATCATCAATCAGCAGAGATGAAGGATGAGAGGATGTGGAGAAAAGAACATGAAAAAAATCAAAGTGGGCTTTTATTCTCTTAAGATTGCATAAGTAAATGAGAATATGCAATCCATGGGGTCGCAAAAAGTCAGGTACGACTGGGTGACTGAACTAAAACAATGCTAAACTTAAAAAGTGAATAACTTAGACTAGGTTTTCTATTTTTAATAATGCCATTGTTCATTTTAGTGCATTATTTTAGTGATGTGCCCTTTACGAGAAGCTGAGAGGCCCATCTCCATGGGAACAAGGTTGAAAAACTTGAAGACATTGTCTTTCTTACAGTGCATTCAATTGAGAATCATTTAAAATGGCATTAATATAAAAATTTTGATTAATTGCTTAATAATGTATTATATTCTCCTAAATACTACTACTATATGGAGAGACTTACTATGGTAACATACCTTGATCTTTCTCTCAAAGAATTTCCAGTAAAATTCACTAAACATTAAAAAAAAACCCTTCACCTATGATTCACATTTCTTCCCTCTTTCAAGATTCTCAATACCCAGGAAGAAGGCAAGCTTTAGGTGTATTTTCCTTATGCTGCACAAGTATTTAGCTGAGTTACAGAGCTTAAAGAACGGCCCAAACAAACACTACTTCAGGATGGCTTTTTGATAATGTTTTTTCATCCAGATAGCGGCAATCCATATGAAAGTGTTTCTGGAAAGATGACAGAAAGGCGAAGTCTTTGGTTTCCCAGATTACGAGCACTCTCAGTTGTCATATTACTGAGGACACTAATTCTGCAAATGCCAATCTCCAGATCATTTCTCTGCCAAGGAAAATATTCTTTTCTGCACCTGAGTTAAATGGAGAACTGTCTCACCAAAAAAAAGGGGGAAAAAATGGATGAAACATGAATACATTTGTGGCAATGTATTTATTTTTCTTGATATCATGCAAATGTTGTGTTTTGAGATTTTTTTTTTTCTAGGTTTAGCTTGGAGATCAGATCAGGAACAGGAGTAGAACTGTCATGGTCTCTTATCCTGCCACAGGAGAGGTATCACTTTAAGCCTTGAATAATCTCTAATTCTTTAAAGTAAATGAACTCATCAGTTTGCTGGTCTAGTGACTCAACAATGCCCTGTGGAACCAGATAGCAGACAAGAATGCTGGATCATACAAAAGACCATGGCCTGAGCCACATAGTGTCATGAATGTTACATAAATTAAAATTGGCTATAACCTTATATCTCACTCTTCATAATTGGGTTTGGAAAGAAAAATGAGGTCTTTGATGCTGATGTGAAAGTAAGTACTCTCATAATAATTTAGATCCCTTCACAGGGCTCCTTGCTCTGGGGAACTTTCCTCCGGATTATTTTGTCTGCACGAGAAGGGTTCAGAACCATGCTTCTGCCAAAGTTAGTGACCTGGAGAAGCAGCTGTAGTCCCTGGCAGGATATCACGGGACAAGCCCAAAGTGGTTGATAAAACACAGGCAGGAAATAACCTCAGGGTGTTTCACAGTAGATTGGTGTTTGCAGTGAAATAAAATAGCACAATGAAATAAAACAAGTTAAACAGGTTAAAAATAAAGTCACGTGGTAAAATAATAGCCTGGGTTTTCAGAACTTGATGAAGTCAAGATGGTAAGAGAAAGAAGACGAAGCACTCACTCCCAAGCTGGAGTTCGTGAGGACAGAGATGCTCACCAGTGGTACCACCTTCCTCCCTGTCCCCAGCCTCTCCATCCAGGGCCCTGGCTCCGCCTCTGCTGGGTGCCCCACCCCCCTTATTAAGCCCTCTCTGCTTGTTCTTTCAAAGTGATGCCAAGTAATCAACTACTGATTTTATATATAAAAGGAGGAATGAATGAGTGATAATGGTGTGATGAAGCACTGGTTCAAAGTATCTTATCATTCCTTTCAGAAGAACATAGATATTAAAACAATCACTTGAAGTCATATCCACACAAAAACCTGCGTGTGGATATACAGTAACTACATTCATAACTTCAAAAACCTGGAAGCCACTAAGATGTCCTTCAGAAGGCAAGTGGGGAAATAAACTGTGGAAGATCCAGCAATGGAATTTTATCCAGTGCTAAAAGTAAATGAGCTATCAAGCCATGAGAAGACATGGAGGAATCTTAAATGTATATCATTAAGTAAGAGAAAGAAAGAAAACTAAGTGCTGAAGAACTGATGCTTTTGTACTGTGGTGTTGGAGAAGAGTCTTGAGAATCCCTTGGACTGCAAGGAGATCCAACCAGTCAATCCTAAAGGAAATCAGTCCTGAATATTCATTGGAAGGACTGATGCTGAAGCTGAAGCTCCAATACTTTGGCCACCTGATGAGAAGAGCCAACTTGTTAGAAAAGACCAGGATGCTGGGAAAGATTGAGGGCAGGAAAAAGAAGGGGATGACAGAGGATGAGATGGTTGGATGGCATCCCAGACTCAATGGGCATGAGTTTGAGTAGGCTCCAGGAGTTGGTGATGGACAGGGAGGCCTGGTGTGCTGCAGTCCATGGGGTCACAAAGAGTCAGACACAGCTGAATAACTGAACAACAAGAGAGTGAGAAAAATCAATCTGAAAAGGCTACATACTATTTGATTCTAACTACATGTCATGCTGGAAAAGACAAAACTAAGGAGACAGTGAAAAGATCAGTGGTTGCCAGGGGCTGGGGAAGAAGGGATGACTAAACAGAGAACAGAGGGTTTTTAGGGCAGTGAAAGTAATCTCTGCAATTCCATAATAATGGATACATGTCATCACACATTTCTCCAAAGCTACAGAATGCATAGCACCAAGTATGAACCCTAACGCAAGCTGTGACTTTGGGTGATCGTGATGCATCCACGTGGGTTCAGTTGTAACTAATGAACCACTATGGTGGGGCATGTTGATAACCCGGGAGGTTATGCATGTGTGGAGGCAGGAGGTGTATGGGAAATCTCTGTACCTTCAGCTGAATTTTGCTGTAAAACAAAGACTACTCTGAAAACACAAATTCTTCACATGTGCAAGCTCAGTTGCTCAGTCATGTCTGACTCTTGGTGGTCCCATGGACTGTGGTCAGCCAGGCTCTTGCCAGTCTCCTCTGCCCAGTAGAATTCTCCAGGCAGGAATACTTGAGTGGGATACCACTGCCTACTCGAGGGCATCTTCCTGACCCAGGAATCGAACTTGCATCTCTTGCATCTCCTGCACTGACAGGCAGATTCTTTTCCAAAGCATCTCCTGAGAAAACATAAATTCCTCATAAAAACTTAACAAATCATAAACAGGGAGAAGAAAGAAGAGGAGGAAAGTGGGAAGAAAGAAAAAGAGAAGAAGACAAAATTAAAACCACAATCAGCCTTTCATATTGGAATTCCTCCTTAGGTGTGCTAAACTTTATTTTTTTTTTAATCGACTAACCACAAGGATTACTGACAAATAGAACAAATCTCAAGAAAAAAGAGACTTCAGGAAATATTACTGACTGCAGGAATAACAGTTTTTCTAAGGGTCATCTTCTGGGGAAGGAAACACTCTCAGATGACATTTTAAGTTTCGGTCACAAATTCTGAGAAATTCACAACCTATCTGCTGTCCTGTTAAGGGGTCCCTTGAAATTTTCCACTGAAGCATGAATTTATAAACAAATAGTTTCTTAAACTGAAAGGAATTATGTCTTCCTGAGTTACAGAACCCATCACATGCATGATTTGACAGCTGATATGCACAATTTCTTAGATTTAGCCAATGTCCCTTCTAATTGCACTGCATAAAACACAATAAATATCAAAATTTATTTTTGATGTCTCTTTGTTTCATAGCCCCCTACCACATATGGAATTTCATTGAATATTTTGTCCCTAGGACAACTGTGTCAGGTCAAGATGAGACCAGACTTATTTGGAGCCTAACAGTTTAATCAGGTTTCAAGAAGAGGTGGTCTCCTAACAGCAAGGGCACAGAGGAAGACCAATAGCTAAGATCAATGCTAATACAGAAAATATCTCTATATATCAAGCACTTTCAATGTCCTAATGAATTCAGTCTCCACAACAATTTTATTAAGCCTCTATAAAAGCTACTTTGTAAACGTGAAGAACATGTGGGTGGCCCAGTAGTGAAGACACGTTCAGTTGCTAAGTCGTGTCTGACTCTTTGCCGCCCCTCTGGCTGCAGCACGCCATGGGGTTAAGAAATGTATCTAAATCCAGATGGTAGAAACAAGATTCAAACTCCCTGAATCACTGCACATCTGGCCTAAACATAGGCTGTGAGAAGAGGAGAACACATTCAACAGTGAACATTTAAATACACTGTGGGGAATCTCAAAACTCTCCTTATTTCTTCTCTGATTTTTTTTTTAACATAGATTTTTTTTTCTATATCCAGTTTATTATGGAATAGCTATCTCTACCTGACCATCAGTGCTCAAATGCACCAAATTATTAATTTAAATTTAAATTAAATTTACATATATGAATAAGTGAAAGTGAAAGTGAAGTCGCTCAGTCATGTCCGACTCTTTGCGAACCCCATGAACTGTAACCTACCAGGCTCCTCCGTCCATGGGATTCTCCAGGCAAGAACACTGGAGTGGGTTGCCATTTCCTTCTCTAAAGTAACATGTTAGTTGCCAAAAGCAACTTTTAGTTAATTTTTTAAATGAGACACTTCTTTCCACCAGTTTAACAACTCTGTAACACTTAGTGTAGTCATAACATGTATGTGTTGAGCAGAACCAAGCCTCATTGCAATAGCATATGTAAAAATCCGCAGGTCCTAGAGGATAGTGCTTTGTAGCAATGGAGTGGGGTCAGAAAAGAGTGGGGCTGTCATAGGCAGGGGCAAGGCAAGCTCTTTGTAAACATGTTTTGTGGGCTGAGAAGTGCCGGGTTCCACTACAAATGCCTGGAGCTGTGCCCCCGTCCATACACCACATTCTCCTCCAAGCATGAGTTTAGGTTTATAAAATGGGGACCACGGGGTCACAAGGGGCTGTTCAGGAACAAAATCCAATGTATATTCAAAGGCACTTGGAAAACCATAATATGCAACTAAAATGTAAAATACTGTTGTAAGTATCAAGTTGGTCTCTTGCAATGTTATCAGTATTACTCTAGTGTTTTGTCCCTGGATATGATATGCAGACTGATTATCACAGATTGCCAGGCACACACCAATCCTGGATACAATATATGTCCAAATGCAAACTTCTTGTGGGGTAGTTTTGCTTTTTTTTAAATGGTATTTTAAGGTTGTATTAAACTCATGTGTGGGTGGATGGTGTGAAGAGAGAACCATCACCTATTTCTGTGATATTTTCCAAAGAACCTGAAGCAGAATTCTTTAAAAAAATTAAAAGTTCAATGCATGCTGTTACCTGAATGTAAACAAATTTGACTAAGAAGCATAATTTGCATTTCCTCCCCAGTAGACTCTGAAAATAATTTTAGTTGAGTTTATTTTTCCAACTTCAATAGCAATCTCAGCAAGCAATGCACTGTCTTTTCAAAAATACTCACTAAAACAAATGGAAATATTCTCTCATATTTGTTACCTCATTAGTTCTCAAAGCTAAGCTTTTGAAATAGAACTATTAGTCTCTCATTCCAAACCTCCCTTGGAAGGGAGTTATCTGGGTTTTGGTATAAATAACATGTTTTCTCAATAAAAGAAAATAAAATCCATTATCGTCATGAAAAACAACTAGCACTCGAGTGACCAATATAAGTAAAAGCATAACTTGAAGTATTTTAAGTGAATTATTTATCATGAAAATTATCCTATGAAGTAATTCAATTTTAATCTATATATTTTTCATTTCACAACTGAGAACAATTGAAACGGAAGAAGGTAAGGAAAACTCTCAGTTCTCTCCATATCTTAATGTTTATCACTGTTTCTAAAATATAGAACTTTTAGCTAGCTTGCTATTGGAATAATATGAAAAGGTTTCAACATTTTAATACAAGGCAAAATGTACATTTTAAAATTAGCAAAATTGAAAAGGCCACCTAGGAGAAATAGGGAGCAATGTGGTAAAGTGAGATTAGTTAATTGCTTACAGATTATTTTGCTAGGAGTTTTCATTGTTGGATCAAAATCTATACAAATCCATAGGATTAAATATAGCATGACCTGCCCTGCACAGCCTTTGAAGCCAGATAACAGTGAATACTATTTTCAAATACGGTAGCTCTTTTAAAATGTGGTACATCTGAATCATTTGTGGAATTGACAGGATTACAGACTGCCAGGTGACATTCTGGATTTGCTTAATCAACATCTCCAAGTGTAGGGCTTGAACATGTACATTTCACAAATATCCACAGTGAATTTCATGCTCAAAGTGGAAATGAGGAAAATTTTACCACACTTAAAACGCTTCCTTATGTATCGATCCAATAAAAACACCACCAGTACAAGAGCACGATGCTAAGAAAATGACTCAGTGAAGACCTTTCAAGGCTTTATATGCTTAGCTTGGGGAGGGGCTCACCTGACACAGGGGAGGCAATGTGAAGAAGATGGTTGGCGGGTTAGACCCTCTGCTCACATGCTAGCCCCTCTCAGGTCTTCATCTTGAAGCCAAGTGAATTAGAGGGCACCCAACCTTCTTCAAGAGGATATCTGAGAAACTGTTGTCCTACCACGCAGTCCCTCCTAGAGGAGACCAGTCCTGTGTGCTCATTGGAAGGACTGATGTTGAAGCTGAAACTCCAATAATTTGGCCACCTGATGCAAAGAACTGACTCTTTTGAAAAGACCCTGATGCTGGGGAAGATTGAGGGCAGGAGGAGAAGGGGATGACAGAGGATGAGATGGTTGGATGGCATCACCGACTCGATGGACATGAGTTTGAGTAAGCTCCAGGAGTTGGTGATGGACAAGGAAGCCTGGTGTGCTGCAGTCCATGGGGTTGAAAAGAGTCGGACACAACTGAGTGACTGAACTGAACTGAAATGCCACTGAGTAGGGTTTATGAGTCATTTCCGCTGCTCTATGAACCTGAAGCATCTGGTTCTGCCAACCCTCACTCCAGGCATGGGCACAGCCTCCACGTGCCTAATCACCTGCCTTCCTCCACTGGTCAAGACTTCAAGAACCAGGTTCCATCCCTGGAGTCCTCTGTGCCATCTGTGTGTGTACCTTCCCTGAGTCCCAGGACAGATAAACACCCCACTTTCCCCTGATGGCCCCATGTCTCTCTTGGAGAAGTTATAAGCTGCTTAAATTCTCATAAGTAGTAAGTGATGGAGCAGGTAATCAAATTCAGGTCTGTGGTTCTAAAGGTCACACTCTTTCTACTTCACAGCATACTGATTAAATATTTCTCCCAAGAATGAGGTGTTTTAAGCAAGCCTGTGGCAGGCGCTGACTCCTAGGACATTCATAATTAAATTTTCTCTGTGTTGTACTTTGACAGCAGATAGGCTGTTTTGTTTACTTACCTAAGAACTGAAACACTTTAAATGTCAGAGCCTGGGGCAGCAGAACTGTCCTGATATTGGAGGGTAAGAGCTGAACTTGTATTCTCGCCCACAAAGACAGTCATCCCATTTCAGCACAGGTGTGAACATTGCAGATCTCTTCAATTTAGTTGAATAAAGAGAGAAAAGTTTTATCTGTGTCAAGTACTTCAGTTCAGTTCAGTTGCTCAGTCGTGCCCAATTCTTTGCGACCCCAAGGACTGCAGCATGCCAGGCTTGCTTGGTCAGTCAAGTACTGGCTTGCATCCAAACAAAAGCAGGAGAGGCCGCATTATACAGAGAAATATTTAGGAAAACCATGCATACTTGATCTTCTGAAGAACTTAGAGAAAGTGTCATCTGATGATGGTGGTGTTGGTGATGAGAGTGTAAGCACAGTGGTGCTATGCATGTGGGCACGCTCAGCTGTGTCTGACTCTTGGTGACCCCATGGACTGTAGCCCACCAGGTTCATCTGTTCATGGGATTTTCTAAGTGAGAATACTGGATTGGGTAGACATTTCCTTCTCCAGGGAGCTTCCTGACCCAGGGATCAGACCTGCTAGTGGTGTAACAGTGTTTCCAGAAAGGGGAGGAATCAGGAGGAAGTATGGTATGAATGGCCTGATTGGAGGTGGGGTGTAGAAACAGGTACAGATATGGCTAGATTTGTAGATTCTGTAGTGAAAAGTGGAGAGCGTTTTATTTTATTTTCTTAATTTTCTCTGGGAATAAGGAGCGCATGACAGAAAATAGCACAAAGGTCAGGGATTTCAAGAGTAGAAAAGGAAGATGACTAGAGAAAAAGATCAGGACATGGGGAAGTGCTGAGGGCATAATAGAGGTGAAAGTGAAAGTCGCTCAGTTGTGTCCGACTCTTTGAGACCCAATGGACTATACAATCCATGGAATTCTCCAGGCCAGAATAATCTGAACTAGATGGCCTTTCCCTTCTCCAGGGGAATCTTCCCAACCCAGGGGTCAAACACAGGTCTCCCACATTGCCAGCAGATTCTTTACCAGCTGAGCCACAAGGGAAGCTCATAATAGAGGTTCAGTCACAGTGAATTCTGTTTCCCTAGTGTTCATAGCTTCCTCTAGTAGAATTAGCAACTTGAGTGCAGGAACACTTAACAAGGATATCTGGGGAACTCCAGAGTTAGAGCATGGCCTGACAAGAAAAAGGGGTTCTCAAAGTCAAGTGAGTTTAGGACATGGGCATAAGGTTCAGTGAGACGGTGCACAGGAGGAAAATGGGGCTTCCCCGGTAGCTCAGTGGTAAAGAGGAGCCAGAGCAGGAGCTGCAGGAGATCCAGGTTTGGTCCCTGGGTGGGGAAGATCCCCTGAGAAGGAAATGGCAACCCACTCCAGTATTCTTGCCTGGAGAATCCCATGGACAGAGGAGCCTGGTGGGCTACAGTCCATAGGGTTGCAAAGAATCAGACATGACTGAGCACACACACATCCATGAACACAGGGGTTCAAACAAGGCTGAAGAACGGTCCCAGTGGGAGGAGACAGACAAAAGCTGGAGGGAGAGTATTAGGGTCAGAACACATGATATTTACATGAGTGGTTTGGAAATAAACACTTCTCAACGATCACAGCGCTTAGGGTATGACACTTGGGTGTGTGTGTGGCTTAAGTTGAGTGGAGAAAGATACTGGAAATGAGGGAATCAAATAGTCAATGGCCCAGGAGGATGGATTTGACATCATTGAAGATGAAACAAGGTTTAGAGTTGAGAAAGACTGCTAGCTGGGTGCCAAAGTCTTGGATAAGTGAAGGCTGAAAATAGTCTGTAGGTCTGAAAATAGGAAGGGAACACAGTGATGCACTTAAATAGCAACATCCTTGAAGGAGCAGAGGTTTTTAAAAGAGGGTAAACAGTAATGGTTTGATGGCAGGGGGGTTCAAGTTGAATATCGACTCACCTTGTGAGTCTGAGGAAATGTGATGTGGGAGAAAGAGACCCTTGAGACCTGCATAGCGACCCAGCTTTTCTAAAGCCCCTCCTTTCCTAACTCAGTCTTATATGAGTAGCCCTTTCCTATTTCTCACTCAGCAGCAGTCCTGAATCACAAAACAGGGATGCCAGAAATCCCGTCAGTTTTATGCTAAAGGAAGGACAATCAAGAGAATAGATGCAAAATCGGTTTGCCCTGGACCACGCAGGGAAAACTGTTGATCCATTAAATTCAAGAGATATTTACCAGGAAATTACTTTGACTAAGAATCCACAGATGAGACAATTCTTATTAGCTGCTAGAAATGCCAACCTGCTTCCCAGAGCCCACATCCTCAGAGCCTAATGAATTCATCTGAGACAGGAGGCAGTGTGCTTTCTTTACATTCCACAAGGGAGGGGCCAGGAGCTGTGACTTCTATCTTTGGATTTTCTGTTAACTGCCAGACCTTGAGCAACCTCTTACATTTCCCGAACCCCAGACTCCTCACCTACGAAATGACTGATGACGGACCAGACAATAACAAGTGACCTTTTCCACTCTGAGGAACAAAGACACCATCCGTGATTTACTGGGAATTCTGAGACAGACCGGCCCTGTCTACTTGATTTCCATCTTGGCAACTACCCTCCCCAAATTCCATCCTATCTCAGGGGCCCTTCCCATAAACATTCAGGGTCCCACGGGGTGGGGCCTGCCTCACTTAGGGGTCTTGCTGCACCACCAAATAGAGCTTGCTTCATATTACAGAGGGAACCTCCTCTATTATTTAGGGGACACGGAGGGTGGCCTCTCCTGGAATCCTAAAAAATGAGAAACAACCACCATATCTCTCTAGTGCCGGAAATAATTTTTTTAAAAAGACAAATAGCAGAGGAAGGGGAGAGAAGTAAGAATGATTGGGGGTTTTTCTAATAAGCCCTTTTAAAAAGCCCACAAAGATAGGTGGTCTCTTCAGATCCAGCGCAAGGAGCCCCTTCAAAATGAGATGAGGAATTAACCTCTCCCAAACAGACAGTAATGTCAACCTCTCTTTTTTGTTACTGTTTTTTTGTGTTTTTTTTTGCCCCTGCCCCTCCCCACAACTCCATCTGCTCAGAGGAACCAAACCTTCCTGGATTGGCATGAAGATTGCCAGAGAATTAAAAATAAATGGGAGGGAACTTGGAGAAGATAAATAGATGCCACAGCCTCAGATAGCCAATAATATTGTCCTGACTTGGTCTAATATCCAAACAAAAGCCAAGAGGTCTTTCATTTAATGTATTTTAAGTGCTACAAAATGCTAAGAAGTCAATCACACTAAAATAATACTCATATAAAATATATGTTAAGTTCCATTTTTAATTAGAAAAAAAGGGGAAATCTTTGGATAAAGATTTGCATGTCAGTTTTGGATGCTATATTAAGGCTCCATACCACTTTTCACAAAGGACACTCAAAATGATCTGTTTCCATCATCACAGTATTTAAGCAAATGTCTCTATTAACAAATCAGAACAAGGCCTCATCTTGTGTAAAGCCCTGCGCTGGGCTCCCTGGTGAATAAGAAAGAGCACAAGGCAGAACGTCTGATCTAAAGTGATCGACCGTCTAGTAGGGAAACTGTGTTTATGTAGTACAATGTTTTCAAACATGCACAGGTATTTACTCCTACACAAAACAAGTAACAGATTGACATCACCAGATAATGCTTAACTGATGGGTGGACAGCTACCAGTACAAGCAAGAGTGATATTTCAGAGATGGGATAGCTCAAACTGGAGGGAGAAGTTTTTAGAGAAAGATTTTAAATAATTATACCAACTAACAATTCATCTTTTTACCTTAGTAGTCGCTATGTAAAGAATGAGTCCTTTCTACCTGGCAGGTATTTTTAATGTACTAGTGAATGTAATAATCCTTTCATCGCACTGTGCCAATAACCTAGCCTCTAATAATGGGAAGGACAAAACCCTCAATAAACCATCCGTGTGTTTAATGTTCAGCTCAGGGTTTATCTCTGCCCCTCTCCCCTCATCTATGCCCAAGTCAAGACAGGACCTAAAGTCAGACTTTCAAAAAGAGCAATTGGTAAACCAACTTCCTAATTAGGAAGAATTCACTGAACTTGAGAACTAAAAAGAATACACAAACATATACATATATAGATTACTCCTTGGAAGAAAAGTTATGACCAACCCAGACAACATATTAAAAAGCAGAGACATTACTTTGCGAACAAAGGTCCATCTAGTCAAGGCTACGGTTTTCCCTGTAGTCACATATGAATGTGAGAGTTGGATTATAAAGAAAGCTGAGTGCTGATGAATTGATGCTTTTGAACTGTGGTGTTGAAGAAGACTCTTGAGAGCCCCTTGGACTTCAAGGAGATCCAACCAGTCCATTGTCGGGAGCCAGCATGAGGAATTCCACCCGTGACAAGGTCATACGGCAAGAGATCTGATGTGCAAGGTCTAGTCAGATCTCAGGTTTTCCCCTTGGAATCTCCTGAGCATGTACCCCAAAAACCAGAAATCTGCCAGCTTTTGTACTCTGCTTCTCTACTCTTCTGATATACTCTGGAAAAAGTTATCTCTAAGTTTTGGTCTTCTGCATTTGAAAGGGATGTTTCAGTTAAACCTCCTCTGATAGCTCTCTAGCTTGCCTAACAGGTTCCCCGGACCCCTTACAGCTTGTGAATTGCTTACAGCCCCCAGCTGCGAGAGGCACAAAGCTTAAAAGCATCTTAAAGATACAGAGCCTTTTCTAAAGAGTTAAAAATCATATTGGTGATGGGTTTTCACTGTTTGACTCAATGATTGCCGCCAGGCCTCCATATTCTTTATCTTTTAGGCACCTGGGAGGATGTTAATCAATGTAAACGGGATATGGAAAAAGATATATAGTAGTTTTGATGTTAGCAACACTAGACTTTTGAGTTAATTACTTTTCTTTTGTTATAAATAACTGTACTCCTTTTACTTGTTATAATTTGTTGTATCTTTGCTATGTAAGAATGTAATTTTATTTAGTGCTTTCTGAGGATGGCGCCAAACTTTGGGAAGATCAACACGAATAAGTCTTCTAGTTAACAAACCCTTATCCAAAAAAAAAAGCTGTTAATTGGCCCCTTTTGGGGCCGGAAGATGATGTAAATCACCTAAGACTTGTGTTTGCAGTCAGGTATGCAGAGAGAAAAGCCTGGTTTTGATAAGAGTCTAAACTGCTAATGCTGCATAACTTTGTGTTACCCATTGATCTCCATGTATTATCAAAAGTATAAATAGCCCCTTGAACAATAAAAGGATGGACCAGTTTCTCGGACTAGTCTCTTGGCCTAGTTTCTTGGGAATCTGGCTCCCCCCATGTCTCTCTCTCTCACCCCTTTTCCCTCTCCTTCCTTCTCCTCTTTACTCTAATTTCAGGCTGAATTCCCATCTGGAGTAGGCAGCTCACCAAGTCTATTTGCCCTGGCACTAAGACCCGTGAGAAAGAGAGCCCAAGGCGGGACAGTCTCCCATATTCAAACGGGTGCCGGCGGCCTAACGTAGATGGTGCAGGCTCCTTGTCTGGAACTTTATTGGCCTTCCCCATAAACCAAGTTATTCAGCCTCTTTTCTCCACTTAACTTTCCTACTATACTATTTCTTTTAATCTCCTTTATATTTCTATACAAGTAAGTTTTTTTCCTCGCCTACTCCGTCTCTCCTTCGAATCACCCTGGTTCCACTGGGGCTGGACCCCGGCAGTCCATCCTAAAGGAGATCAGTCCTGGGTGTTCATTGGAAGGACTGATGCTGAAGCTGAAACTCCAATATTTTGGCCACCTGATGTGAAGAACTGACTCACTGGAAAAGACCCTGATGCTGGGAAAGATTGAGGGCAGGAGGAGAAGGGGATGACAGAGGATGAGATGGTTGGATGGCATCACTGACTCAATAGACATGAGTTTGAATAAACTCCGGGAGTTGGTGATGGACAGGGAGGCCTGGCATGCTGCAGTCCTTGGGGCTGCAAAGAGTCAGACATGACTGAACAACTGAAATGAACTGAACTGAGTATACACACAAAAGCAGACACAAATATAAAATAGCCTAAGTATGACACACGTTTATGACCGTCATTATAGTTCAGCAGAGGAATAGTTTTGCTCTTTCACACTTTAAATCACAAATATTCCTCTTGCTTCAGAAAGAGTAAAAATTAAAGCAGGCAAAAAGGGGATATTTAATCAAATTTCCTCTAATATTTGTCTGTTAACACCTTAAATAGCTGACAAGAAAGATAATTCTAATGATGCTTTTTCGAATGAGAGCATTTGTTTTTAAGATTTGGTTTCCATGTGGACCAATTTTAAGTCTTTACTGAATTTGTTACAATATTGCTTCTGTTCTATGTTCTGATCTTTTTGGCTGCGGGCATGCAGGATCTTCACTCTCTGATATCAGGCATGCAGGGACTGAACCTGCGTCCACAACACTGGAAGGTAGAGTCTTAACCACTGGCCAAACAGGGAAGTTCCTAATGATACTTTAAACACTCAGCATTTTCCAAGGATTGCAACTATTTGAAATCCCTCAAGTTTTCGCATGGTATACATACAAACAAGAAAAGCAAAAAAAGAAAGAAAGAAAGAAAATGGCAGGTGTGTTTTCCTAAATTTGTGAAAAATGCCAACTCTATTATAAAAGTTTAGAAACATTTTGCATATGGATATCTTGTTTATTAAACCACTCAGCCTGTGCTTGACTTAGTACAATCCGATCTGGCAACTATACCCTTTAAGATTAAAGAAGAGTCCAGATGTAAATAGATAATTGGAATTCAGGGGTGTGTGTGTGTGTGTGTGTGTGTGTGTGTATCTGACTTAAGCTATTGGTCATCACCCTCAAAATTTACATGTGTTTATTATAGGTCAGGCTATTGATATTTCTATTGCAAACATCTCACAATGATTTTCATTCTTGGGTCACTACAGGTAACAGTCTTAGGCACATGTTTGCTTTCAGTGGAGAAACCTAACAAGCAGTTCTGTTCTCTGATTATTCGTAACCCATTATTTGCAAAATAACACACAGGGTTTTGATTTGGTATCAGCTGACTCCAGGCACACCCAAATTTCTCTCCTCCCTCCCTGTTCTCGAAGGCACAGCACAGCTCTGCCACCTGTCACTATTAAATCATCCCCCAAAGAGAAAGGAAGGCAAAGAAAAGGGAGGAAGAAAACTGAAGTGTGTCTTTCCAAAGGCAGCTGCACCAATGCCTTTTCCATCTTCCCCCCTCAAGCATTTATGAAATGCTTACTATGTAAAAGCAAACGCTCCACGCACTGAGGACGCTGAAACTTAACCATTGCGCTGGCCCTTGAGTCTTCACTGCAGCTTTCTTTGTTTCCATTTTAAAGCTTTAAATAACAGAGGCCCTTCTGCTTTCAGAATAAGTGAAAATTGAAGGATGAGAAATCTGAAAGTATAAACAAATTTCACCCAGTGAATCACCTAATGCTCCCACCCTGACCATTAGTTCTGTGCCCAGTATCCCAGGCTTTGTGAGTCTCCCACTTTTCATGGCTGGCACTGGGTTTTGTAAAACAGGAAGAAGCCGTCTCCGCCCGCAGGGGAAGAAGCACTCAGCTGGAGATAAGGCTCACAGAACACACTCGCCATGCACATGAAAAATCCACAGCTCATCAGTGCAGAAACCAAACATGCCTGATTTATATACAAACAATGGTGACATGATTGTCCCAGCACACATGGTGACTGGCTTGGGAAATTATCCAAAAATCAGCTAACAAGCCCTCGAAGAGGAGGGCAGAAGAGGACTCTTGTGCTGCCTGCCATGTGTGTCTTTCTTCAAAGTCAAGCGCCCAGATCTATTTGGAGCAGATGTTCTGAGGTCTGAAAAAGGCTGATTTGGCGAATTCACTGCTATTATGCATAATATCAGACTCTTTCCTTTTATAATAGTATAACTTAGAATGCTAAGACTTTCTTCGTCTCATCCTCATTAAGCAAATACCATATCTACAAACTGCTCCTCTGGCCATTTTCCATCCTTTGGGGATTAAATTGGTGAAGAGACACAAGGATTCATTCTGAGGCCTGATAGAGCTCAGTTGATTCCAGCACTGTCTGGATCCAGCAGATAAAGAGCTTTGTTACTACGTTGTAAAAAGCTCTGAGGTGTAGGAAGAGGCAGTTAGTTTAGAACATCCATCCCTCATCCAGTCTTAGATCACTGTGAATGTCTGGGGAAAAAGAGACTCTATTTTATTCATTCTGCAAAGTGAAGAAGAAACAATGTAAAAAGCAGGGAATTTTATTTACTCATCAAATAGTTACGTGCTGTTTTATCTTGCGTTAGATTTAATCAAGTGAACAAAATGTCTTGAAGTAAATGCTTTTGAGAAATGAAGTAACGAGCCACTGTAACGCTGTGTACGTCGATTGACATGCGTTATGTCATTACAAACACCCAAAGCTCAAGCTAATTAAACTAGATCATGAATGCCTATTGTAGCTCTTCAGTTTACGATTTTAAAGAACCTAATCCACAGTAGAAAGCTACAGAGATATTTGACTTAGATATTTTTACCAGAGAAAAAAATTGAAAATCTTTGGAAAGGTATGATTGATGAAACAAAATTATTTTTTTCTCTTCACTCCTATCATTTATCCATAGAGGACAATAATCAAAGTAGAAGCAGAACTAACATGTCCTCTGGGAATCAGGACAACTATTTAATACTGACGAGGATGATTATATTCTTTAGATTATTTGCCACATATTAAGTCTCCATTATATCTTAGGCTCAATGATAAACACTAGAAATATAGAAGTAAACAGAAGGGAAATGAATTTCCTGCCTTCATAGAGCTTATGATCTTGTGTGGGAGGGAGAAAGTAAGTGAGTTACTAAGCACACACATTATGAATGCTCCATGTTGGAGGGTGAAAAAGAGGTATTACGTGTTAAGTACACATTATAAATTTCAGGAATACTAGGTCAACCATATGGGAGATTTCTATCCATACCACCACTATTTATGGAGTCCCCAAAATCCCTATGAAAAATAATTTAATACAAGGAATATATCTTTGTCTATAGATTTGTTTCCAGACAAACTTTTTAGAAGCCAAGAAGAAAAAAAATAGACATTTTGACTCTGTAAAGTCTACTGGAAGGTAAAAATTAATGGGCTTATCAAATCACTAGGCCCCAGGCTGAGGAGACCAGGATTCTGGGAAGGACAGGCCACCCACATGGTTTCAAAACTGCAGCAAGGAGACCAAGGAGATAGATTGTGTAGACATGGTCTTGACCATGATCACTGTCAAATAGCTGAAACCAATCAATAAATCTTCAACAGCAAGAGTTGTCAAGGCGCAGGGAAACCAGTTAGCTAGGGAAGGTCAGTGGGCGGTGAGAGGAGGCTGAATGGGATGTGTTAGGGGGAAATATTAACCTAAACTTTGTGGTTTCAGACCAGAAATGTCCTTAAGATAGTCTCTGATCCTTTTCTTTGCAAAATATTGAATGAGAAGGAAGTCCAAAAGGGAGAGGATATATGTATACAAATAGATGATGCTGTTTTCCAGTAGTCATGTACAGATATGAGAGCTGGACCATAAAGAAGGCTGAGCACTGAAGAACTGATGCTTTCAAACTGTGGTGCTGGAGAAGACTCTTGAGAGTCCCTTGGACTGCAAGGAGATCCAACCAGCCCATCCTAAAGGAAACCAACCCTGAGTATTCTTTGGAAGGACTGATGCTGGAACTGAAGCTCTACTATGCTGGCCACCTGATACAAAGAGCTGACTCATTGGAAAAGACCCTGATGCTGGGGAAAATGGAAGGCAGGAAGAGAAGGGGACGACAGAGAATGAGATGGTTGGATGGCATCATCAACTCAGTGGACATGAGTTTGAGTAAACTCAGGGAGATAGTGACGGACAGGGAGCCTGACGTGCTGCAGTCCATGGATTTGCAAAGAGTTGGACATGACTGAGCAACTGGGCGACAATAGCTGATTCACTTTACTGTACAGCAGAAACTAACACAACATTCTAAAGCAACCATAGTCCAGTAAAGATTAAAGAAAACCTGAACGGGAAGAGTCCATTTCAAGGAAACCAGCTTTACCAATGACTTGATTGGTATGGGTTGATTCCTATCTCGCCAATGTCACAGGTCAGTCTGAGTCTTGGACAGACCTTAGGGAAAGCCTGAAGGCAAGGTGTGGAAGCAGGTATAGCAGTCCCTCTGGCTCTGTCTCCTATCCATTTCCCTTCCCTCCCAGGCAGTAGCTGCCTTGCCTTTGTAATCATAACTATCCAGGCTCCTAAGGTTATTCTTAATTGAAAATATAAGTGAATTCTCAGTGTGAATTTCAGTGGGCTCACATTGCAATTTCTGATATCACAGGGAAAAATTAAGATCCACATTACACAGAAACGCGTTTGACAATACTATCTCCGTGTGAAGCATGACTTAAGCAAGGGGTGTTTGGCCACAGCTTTATAACATAAGTCAAAATAAAATTGGTTTCCATGCCACCCATACAGTTACATAAAAATCACAAGTAGCAAAAATGTTCTTGCTTTACATTTATGGCTTACCAAGCATTTGTACATTGTTGTATTATATAACTACCCACAAAGAATACATAAGCTGGTTAATTTCTTTCCTTCTATACAGCCATTTACGTCTTTTATAACTTGGAGCTTCATTGTGAAAAAGATCCAAGTTTAGAAAGTTTTCTGTAGTGACAGATGAAATTTAAATTGTGCTATATTAGCATGAGATCGGAGAAGGCGATGGCACCCCACTCGTGTACTCTTGCCTGGAAAATCCCATGGATGGAGGAGCCTGGTAGGCTGCAGTCCATGGGGTCGCAAAGAGTCGGACACAACTGAGTGACTTCACTTTCCCTTTTCACTTTCATGGATTGGAGAAGGAAATGGCAACCCACTCCAGTGTTCTTGCCTGGAGAATCCCAGGGAGGGGGGACCCTGGTGGGCTGCCGTCTATGGGGTCACAGAGAGTCAGACACGACTGAAGCGACTTAGCAGCAGCAGCAGCATGAGATAGATGTGGATTGCACTTAACAATGTATTGTGTGTTAGTCTCTCAGTCATGTCTGACTCTTTGCGACCCCATGGAACTGTAGCCCACTAGGCTCCCCTGTCCATGGAATTCTTCAGGCAAGAATACTGGAGCTGGTTGCCATTTCCTTCTCCAGGGGACCTTCCCAACCCAGGGATCGAACCTGGTCTCCTACATTGCAGGCAGCTTCTTTCCATCTGAGCCATCAGGGAAGCCCTAGCGATGCATTAAGCCTCATTTGTTTCTCACAGAAAGATAAATATCCTTATGAACTGATCATACTTGAGGCTCAGAAATGCTAAGTAATTGGCCCACGTTTGTGTAGTCAGATCTAGGATCAGAACTTAGATCTGAGTTACTATGAAGTCCATTCAACTCTTTTTATGAAATTAGAAATGCAAATATCTCTCCAGATGAGAGACTGGAAAATCTTTATTTTCTTATTTAGTTGAATTTTGGCTACAGCCCATAAGATACAATGAAAGTATATGTAGGATAGTTAAAAAAAAAAAAAACAAACAAACAATATTACCACTCTTTATCTTGGAACTTTGAACAGCTCTGGTCCATTAAAGAGTCTCAAATGACCTTAGGAAATTTATTTCCTTGAGACTGAAAAAGCATATACATGCAGCCCATAAAAATAACTATAGCTGAATCTCTGTAAAGAGAACATTTTGTAAAAGAATGAAACGTTAAAGAATCATGAAGATATGGTTTCTATTCTCTTATCAAAGCTTTTTAAGGGTAACTATGAAATTATCATATCTACTTGTACATTTCTAAAATCACAAGTCTATTAAGTAGCTTCCTAGAAACAGAATAATTAAAATGATGGGGGTGGGGGGCAGAGCTTGAATTCATACCATTAGTATAGAGTTCATACATGTGCTGCCCTTGATATTCTAAATAAATGATATATGCCTGGCTCCAGACCTCCTGCTCATCCACAGCTCCATGTTCCCTCCACATCAGCTGCGGCTAGCACAAGGACTCTGCCCACTGGAAGCTTCTATTTCTGGTGGAATAAAATGACTGAAGGGCAACTGTCTTCCCCTTCTCCTCGTCCTTGCCTGCCAGATACGATTTGCTTCACTTTATTCAGCCTCTTCCTTCTCCTCTCCTCTAAGGAGGGTCCTGCTTTGTCTGCCTGTTGCCAAGCTCCGTGATGAACAATCAGAAAGAAATAGGAAGGAAAAGAGGATGCTAAGATAGGCCAGAGGCAGAGGACTGAGGGGATTTTACAGGGGGAAGAAAAAAAAGCTTGGAAGAAAGGAGAGAGCGAGCCGCAGTACCTGAAGGCAGTGGATGGGAGAGAAAATTAGTAAGACCTTAAGATATTTTGAGAAACGATGGTATTCATTTCCTTCATGCTGTTGAGATATTCCAGCAGAGACCTTGAGTTACTGTGACACACGGTTTGTTCCGCTGTGTTCCTTTATGCTTACACGCTCTAGGTCTGCGCCCTGGGCTTGCCAGTGTGTAAGTGCTGCACAGGTTGGGGAGAAGGAGCCAGGGATGGGGGGACACTGCACTAAGAGGCTGTCCCAGGGTTGCGCTGCCACAGCTCTATCAGGGCAGCGCCACACAGGGGCAGAGATCCACGGGAGAGTCCCAAGGGCAGACGTCAGTAATCCCAGGCGTGTCCTCCTCACCCCGCCTCCCCCTGCCTCTCTTACCCTCCAGATTTTACTCCCTGTAAGTGTCCTTTAGGAGATCTTCCTGAGATGGAGCAGCGACCGATCGCTCAGAGGCTAACTTTGGTCCAAGACTCTCCAGAAGAATAAACCTAATGAGATTTCTTCAATGCTCAAGACCTCACTTGACCCCAACTGTGTATTTGCTTCCTGGAATTTCCTCATGTGCTAGAAAAATGGTTTGCAAATAAAAAAAAATAGTTCCTCAGTACTCTACATATAACCTTTAGAAACTGGAACTTCTTTCCATGAAAACTCATGCTAATTTTCATAGTATCTTCATGATCTTTGTTACTTTTTCATTGTCTTTCAAGCACGCTCTGATTTACAGAACATTTTGAATCGCATCTGATTATAACAAATCCATGTAAAACCACAAAGTGTGCCAAAGAGAAGCAAGGTCATAGAACAGCACAAATGAAATAAAATAGTTCTGTGATAGGATCAGCATGAAGAAATGACTCGAACAAGAAAAGATTTGGAGGTTCTGGTTGGACTGAATCTGGGGAGAAAGAAGTTTGCTATATTTCACATGGACACGGGAGCCTGGCGGGCTGCAGTCCAAGGAGTTACAAAAAGCCAGACAACCTAAAGACTAAACAGCAACAATATATAACAGAATACTCGGTTTAACAAACCCATCCCAATCATTATTTCAGCCGATACACATGCACGTGTACACACATACACACTCTTAAAGGGCTTATATACTTATGCTTGTCACCTCATTGTCACCTTGAGTTTTAAAGCCCCTTTCAGGACAAGATCTGAGCTACTTGGGCTTAAACAGACACTCAAGAAAGGGGAGGAGGGCCTGTAACTAGACTGTATTAGGGCACAATGTCTATTTAGCAAGAACTCACTGGTTCTAAGGTATTCACGTCCCTTTGAAAGTTTATATGCAAAGAATCATTTGGTTTCAGCAAAACCAGACCCTGAATCAATTTCACAATTGTAAATCCATGAACTCGAACCAGCGCTGCCTATCAGCTAGCCTTGCCCCACCCGCTGGGCAGGTACTCTCTGGGGAGGTGGCGCCTGTATGATACAGGGTGTCAGTGTCACCCGTCTACCTGAAAAGCAAAATGCTGCATCTCAGGAGAACAAGCCTAGACCAGCGAGGCTCTTACACCAGAGGAAAAGGCGGGCTTTGTTTTCGCCTTGATTCCAGCAGCTGTGCCTCCTTTCTTTCTGGGATCGATGCACTCTTATCTCTCGCAGCAGGGGAGGAGGGGCTCGTGTAATGAAGCAGTAGGTATAAAAGCAGAGGATGTTAATGCGGAGTCTACAACTCAACATCCCCGGAGACTGTACCCTTCAGGAGCCCACGACTCCAGGGCCCGACAGAATGAGATGGAGCTGGCCCGACGGAGTGTGAGAAGCCATCACATTACAAGTCGGCTGGAGTCTCCAAAGGAGTGGCAATGTCTTCTGGTTGCTGGGGAGGGAACAATGGATGAGAAGGCTCTTAAAGAGTTATAAGCATAGCTGTGAGGTGGGTGATTTGTACAGATGACTCCCTAGTGATGTGGGCTGTGCAGACAAATAGAGGATGCTCATGGCCACATAAGTCACCACACCAAGACGTTCTATCTACAAAATAAGGAAAGGATCGCTCTCCCGTTTACCCACCCCCTGACCACAATGAGGGTGCTGCAAGGGACGCACTAGCCTTGAGCACAGATTTTTAAAGCTGTGCCCCAAAATTCAGAATCAGGATAATATTCCAATACAACATATCTAAATAAAAAGCAATGCAGAAATATTCATGAAGAAAATATCACATTTTAAAAAATTCAAATTGGTTGCGTGCTAAATCACTTCAATCATGTCCAACTCGTTGTGACCCTATGGACTGTGGCCCTCCAGGCTCCTCTGTCCAAGGGAGTCTCCAGGCAAGAACACTGGAGTGGGTTGCCATGTCCTCTTCCAGGGGATCGTCCCAACCCAGGGATCGAATCTGGTCTCCTGCATTGGCAGGCTTGTTCTTCACCACTATCGCCACTTGGGAAGTTTCTAAAATAGGGCTGGAGCCTGCTTTTGAGCCACACAACTCATGAGCCTTTTTACAGCCCTGCTTTGCTCTTCAGAGAGCTGTTGAAATCATTACATGATGGATACGATGGAAAACTCTACCAAGAAAGGATGTTATTGCCCCTGAGTGCCTACTAAGATCCATGCATGAACCCACTGGGTTCTTTAGAAACAGGATCCCATTTAATCCTTGTAACTTTCTGAGTTCATCGTCCTTTTTCCATTGTGTGGATGATGGAAATAAGGTTCTCACAAGTGTCTGGGCCAGGACTTGGGCCCTGGGTGTCTACCTCTGTCTTCTGGGTTCTCGTTACCCCCGTGGTGCTATTATCCATTAAAAATAAAACTTGTTCTCAAACTTCTTTGATGCATTCTAAATACTTGAAGTAATACGAAGAGGCCAGGTGGGGCTGTCGGATGCCTGAGTTGAGAGTGAGCCAACTGGATGCTCGTCAAATAGCCCTAAATCCCAGGAGAAGACACTATCAGAAAAATCCAGGTCAGAATCACGGATCAAAGGAGACGGTAGCATGAACTCTGATCTGGACGTAGGAAGAGAAGGTGGAGGCGAATGTACGGCTCCCTTAATTGTGATTATTTACATCCATGTTTCTCTTTGGCTGAAAGGAGTCTGGACAAAGAAACCAGGTCTCTTTATTTATACGTGAAACTTTCAGGAAATGTCTCCCTTTCCTGCCCCATCTGTCCTGTCCTTAAATACTTTCTAACAACCAGCAGCAACTTGCTGGCTAGGTCTCTCCTAGACTGGTCTTCGGCTTTAGGCTGCATGTGGCTGAAGTGGCCATCCCGGCCCTGGAGCAGGTGTGAGCGTGGGTATCTGCCAGGCTGCTGATTTTACAGCCAGTGTTCTCGGGGTCACTGTGCCGGGCCCCCTGGCTGATTTGGGGTGGATCCGCACCTGACATTTTCACATGCGCTGTCGTGCTGACTTTCATTTCTCACTGCCAGAGCTATTCTCAGTCCCTCCCAGTCTCATGGAAAATGAAGCTAGATTTTTATAATAACCTCTTCACATTTTTTAGCACACTATAACCATTTAAGTTCTTTCATTCCAGGATCTTTCTGTTGAGTCAGAGAATGAATATCCCACTCCTGACCTGTGCGATGGGTATAAAGGCAGTTACTGTACTTGTGGAAATCTGCATCGAGAGTCACCCTTAGTTCTGTGTCTGTTGTCTAGGAAGAGTCACTAAAAACTAAGAGAGTGGAAGCAGAAATTGGAGCACATACGGGGGAGCTGAATCAGAAAGAATGGCCTGGGGGAGAGGAGATCAAGTTCAGAGAAAAATACTGTATATTTTATAAAGAAAGATTCCTTTTTTTTTTTTTTTTTTTTGAAAAAGCAATGGCAACCCACTCCAGTACTCTTGCCTTGAAAGTCCCATGGATGGAGGAGCCTGGTAGGCTACAGTCCATGGGGTCTTGAAGAGTTGGACATAACTGGGCAGCTTCACTTTCACTTTTCATTTTCATTCATTGGAGGAGGAAATGGCACCCCACTCCAGGGTTCTTGTCTGGAGAATCCCAGGGATGGGGGAGCCTGGTGGGCAACTTCACTTTCACTTTTCATTTTCATGCATTAGAGGAGGAAACGGCACCCCACTCCAGTGTTCTTGCCTGGAGAATTCCAGGGACGGGGGAGCCTGGTGGGCTGCCGTCTATGGGGTCGCACAGAGTCGGACACGACTGATGTGACTTAGCAGCAGCAGCAGCTTATTTTTTAACTGGAGGCTAATTGCTTTACGATGCTGTGATGGTTTCTGCCATACAACAGTGCAAGTCAGTCCTAACTATATATATATCCCCTCCCTCTTAAGTCTCCCTCTCACCCCTCCCCACCCCACCTTTTAGGGCATCACAGAGCACCAAGCTGGGCTCCCTGTGTTACACAGCACTTCCCACCAGCTCTCTAATTCACACGTGCTAGTGGACTTCCCCGGTGGCTCAGATGGTAAAGTGTCCGTCTACAATGCAGGAAACCCGGGTTTGATCCCTGGGTCGGGAATATCCTCTGGAGAAGGAAATGGCAATCCACTCCAGTACTATTGCCTGGAAAATCCCATGGACAGAGGAGCCTGGTAGGCTACAGTCCACGGGGTCGCAAAGTCGGACATGACTGAGCGACTTCACTTCGCTAGTGTATATATGCCAGTGTTCCTCTCTCAGTTCATCCCACCCTACCCCCCACCCACCCCACTGTGTCCACAAAACCGTCCTCTATGTCTAGAGCAGAAAGATTCATTTTTAACAGGAGGAACAGCTGCCAAGCTGTAACCAGGGTCGAGGTACAGGGAGTAGGTAAATAGAGAGAGGGAGACTCTTCTAGGTATTATGGACCCAACAGATGTGTTTCAGCAAGCCCTTTGGATGATTCTGATGCTCACTGGTTTGAAAATGACTGGGCAAAGCAGAGTGTCCATGCTTCTCAGAAATATTTCTGTTAAATGACCCATGTCAACACCAAAATGACTGGAGAAGAAGCAGGCAGGTCTAAGAGGAGGTGAGTGCATCGTACGAGATCTTGGGAAATGAGGATTAATCTGCCAGCCTGCACACCCATTTCACACATGTCCCTTGGGAGGCGTGATAGTCTTCCTGTCCTGATGATGATAAGATGCTGAGCTATGGGTCTGTCCCAGATCTGTGACTCTGTAACCAAATGGTGGGATACACTTCCCCTCTGACTGCTTGAGGGTTCTCCCCCTAAAGATGGGGGAAGGGAAACCGCTCAGGCTCAGGCTGGGCTGGGCAGCGTGAGAAGCAGCAGCTTTGAAACTGACAGCTTAACTGGAGCTGTCTGATGCTGGAGGATAACTTACACGAGTGTATCACAAATTCCTGGAAAGCTAATGAGAGAATAAGAAATTAAAAGTTTAGATCAAAGAGAGAAAAGAAAAGTGGGGGCGGGGGGAGGGTGGGGAATTAGGTCCTCATGATTCCATACTGAACAAAAACAAGTATAAAAACCCATCGTGTCTTGGATCAAAGTTAGGGACCACTCTATTCAGTTTATGAGAAAGGCAGAATTCTAGGTCACGAACACATTTTGAGAGCAATGAAGAATACTAACATGGAAAAAGAAAAAAAAGAATGCTGATGTTTGCTTTTCTGTTTTCATAACATTGGAAAGCTAAGGCTGAGAAAGGAAAGGAGACATCCTGACCTCTTAACAATCTCAAAGTGCGAAAGAGACCAGAGTGAAATGCACAGAAGAGCGAGTTCCCAGGAGTCTATGTCTGAATTCTAGACACTCTTCATTCAGGTGGGTGCCTAGGCATATCCAGCAGCATTTGGGAAAAACCACCTCTTGGGTGGTGGTTGGGAGTGTGAGGTTTTAGCCACTGGACCACCAGGGAAGTCGCTTAAGAGTTTATTGGTGATTAGCTATTATTGTAGATCAAAACAAAGACTCTTTAACTCTTAACCAGTTTTCATCATTAAGTGTAATGTCTACTGCATTAGCCATTACAGTCTTACTCTATTGTATTACAGTCTTACTACAGCCTTAAATCTATTGTATTAATTTCCTATTTTTTGCTGTGACAAACTGCCACAAGCTTAGTGGCTTAACACGATTTATTATCTCACAGTTCTCTAAGTCTAAAGTCTGGTAGGTCTCACTCGATGTAGGCCCTGCTGGGTTGCTGCCCAAAGACTTGAGAAGAGAGTCTATTCCTTGTCCTTTCCACCTCTTGTGACTTTCAAGAGGTCTTCTTCCATCTTCAAAACCAGAAGCATTGCATCTCTCCTTGCCTTTCTTCCAAAGTCACACCTCCCTCTCTGACCTCAGGCAGGAAAGGTTATCTGCTTGTGAAGATCCATGTGATTAGACTGAGCCACCGACATAATCCAGGATAATCTCTCTTTATACAAGACCCTCGCTTAATTATGTCTGCAAAACTCCTTCTGCCATGAGAGGTGACAGGTGCACGGGTCCCCAGTTTCCAGGGATTAGGACATGGATGTCTGTGCAGGTGGAGGAGGCATATTATTATTCAGCTGAGCTCTGAACCATGACAGATGAGATGTTTAGTTACATAAGAGTAAAATGCTTTAAAATGCCATCCCCAAAAAGCCAAAATTTCTAAAGAAATCTATCCTGAAATGAAAAACAGGAAGGGTGAAGTTGAAGAGAGACCATTCATCAAGAAAAGGGAGAAAATACTGGAAGGGAGGAAAGACCATGGTACCAACTACAAATTCTTTTTTTTTTTTTTTATTTTAGTATTCTTTTCTTTTTTAAAAAATTGAAGTATAGTTGATTTACAATGTTTCAGGTGAGCAGAAAATCAATTCAGTTACATATGAAAGTGAAAGTGACATTGCTCAGTCCTGTCCGACTCTTTGTGACCCCATGGACTGTAGCCTACCAGGCTCTTCCCTCCATGGGATTCTCCAGGCAAGAGTACTGGAGTGGGTTGTCATTTCCTTCTCCAGGGGATCTTCCCAACCCAGGGATCGAACTGTGGTCTCCTGCATTCCAGGCAGACACTTTAACCTGAGCCACAAGGGAAGTCTATATATGTATGTATAAATAAATAAATAAATATATATATATATATATATAATTGAAGGAAATGGCAACCCACTCCAGTACTCTTGCCTGGAAAATCCCATGGACAGAGGAGCATGGTAAGCTACAGTCCATGGGGTCGCAAAGAGTCGGACACGACTAAGCGACTTCACTTTTCCATTATAGGTAATTAGAAGATATTGAATATAGTTCCCTGTGCTATACAGGAGGGTCTTTGTTTATCTGTTTTACATATGAGTGAGCGAGTGAGTGAAGTCGCTCAGTCGTGTCTGACTCTTTGCAACCCCATGGATGGTAGCATGCCAGACGTCCCTGTCCTTCACTGTCTTCTGAAACTTGCTCGAATTCATGTCCATTGAGTCAGTGCCTATTGAGAACCCTAAGTTTATCTTCTATTTCAAGGAGTCTATTTCTGTTTTGTAAATGAGTTAGTTTGTATCATGTTTTTAGATTCCACATACAAGTGATATATTGGTCATAAAATGAAATAATACCACTTTCAGCAAAATGGCGTTTGTTCCAAAATGGCTACATAAAACCAACAAAAGACGTAAAATTAACTAAAGAAAATCAGTTGTGCATCAGCCACGTTACATACAGATTCAATGAATTGAGCTTAGTAATGCATTCATGCCCTCAGTGTTTGACTCACCCTCATCTTCATCTACTGAAGAACAAAAAATTCCCTAACTTGTATAAAGATCTCTTCTTTCAGATCAAGCGTTTATTGTTCTTCCATGTTATACCTGTAGTTTGAACAGGCAACCAAGCAGGAAAAAAGATAGTACAAATTATGCAAAAACATGAGTAAAACTGATTTTCTACACTGTGCAGTCTAAAAAGTGTGGGGAATGGAAGAACGTAGTTTAGAGCTAGGAAGAAGACTAAGAAGCCAGTTAAAAACTTCCAAACTGGAGATCCACATTACACCTTCATAATTTTGCAAAAAAAAAAAAACCAGAAAAGTTGTAATATTTCATGTACAGAAATGCCCGTGTTGAACTATACATTCAAAAATTTGTTCTAAAGTCAAATACCAATAAGTTTGGGTCAATCACCATTGCAAGTTTCTTAACTTCTTTTATTCCAAATGGAAAATAAATAATATTACTTAGGGTCACAATTTGCTTCAGATTATATGTTTTAGTAAGCACAGCCATTTCAATAAGCTATTAAGTTGCTCTACACTATAATTACCCGTACAAAAGTGGAGCAGATTGACTGAAGCCCTACTCCTAGGTCACGCAAAACTGGAAAAATCACTATGAAGGGCATTGGCCTGTGGGCAGTTGAGAACAGTTGTATTAGCCATCTTTCCACACTCTAATTTCCTGGATGTTTTAAGCTCCTGAATACAACAATGTCAACCAAAAATTTTCATTTCGTTCATCACAGATAATTTGTATTCAACAAATTGACTGAGTAGGGACTTGGTGTGTTCCCCGCATACAAGTGCTTTCTTCATAATTTGATTTATTCTTTATCTTATTGAGTTGATTACATTTAGTATGTGCCCTTGAGTTTTGTGCCCTTGAGTGGGAGAGACTGAAAGACAGGCCTTCTTATGTCATTTATAAAGCAAAGGCAACATATTTGAATCCAGTGTGAAATTTTTAACATGATATCTCCAAATGATTAGGTGAAAAGTATATTTATTATAATCTATTATTGATACTTATTCTTAAGTGAAGTATTATGATAAACAAAAACATTTTTAAAAAACTCTCTCATATGGAGAAAAGGGAACCTTCTTACACTGTTGAGAATGTAAATTGGTGCAGTCTCTATGGAAGATGTAAATATGGTGCAGTCAGTATGGAGGTTCCTTAAAAAACTAAAATTAGAGTTACCATATGATCCTACAGTTCCACTCCTGGGCATATGCTTGGAGAAAACTCTAGCTCTAAAAGACACATTTACTCCAGTGTTCGCAGCAGCACTGCTCACAGTGGTCAAGACGTGGAAGCAATCTAAATGTTCATCGACTGCCAAATGAATAAAGAAGATGTGGCACATCTATACAGTGGAATGTTAGTCATAAAAAGGTGAAATGATGCCATTTGCAGCAACATGGATAGACCTAGAGATTATCACACTAAGTGAAGTAAGTCAGAGAAACACCAGTGTCATACAGTATCACTTATATGTGGAATCTGAAATATGATACAAATAAATTCATCAACAAAACAGAGACAGACTCGCAGACACAGAGATCAGACTTATGATTACCAAAGGGGAATGGGGATGGGGGAGCATTAAATTAGGAGTTTGGGATTAGCAGATGCAAGCGACTATATACAAAGTGGACAAGCAATAAAGTCCTACTGTAGAGCACAGGGAACTATATTCAAGATTCTATAATAAACCACAATGGAAAAGAACATGATTTTTTTCATATTGATATATATCAATCAACTTGTCTGCCCTCACAGGACTCAGTCAACTGGGAGTTTAAATTGTAATATTAGTGATATGCTTGCCAACACATGTTTTGTCTATTCCTAGGAGAATACCAAAAGCAGAGAGAACTAACATTCTTTGTAGCTCGAGAGACACTTGATAAAAATTTTATTCAAACAAAAGCAGGTACCCCACCCTCAGCACAGCTGGCACTTCGGGCTGGGTAACTGTTGGTCACAGGGGGCTGTCGTGCATTGCCCAAGGTTGACTGTTACCCCTCATCTCTACCCAGCAGATGTCAGAAGCGAATCCCCAGTATGACAACCCAAAGTGTATGAAGGCATCCCAAACGTTCCCCCAGAAGAGGATCACTGGTCTAAACAATATGGGCTTCCCAGACAGAGGAAAGGAAGCGGTGACGTCCCTTAGGTCCTGGATGAGCGAGGCTGAGCTGTATGTATCTTTGCATTCTGGTAAATAGATTTGTGTTGATAAAAAGAAATAATAAATGCCTGCTACTTATATCATTCTTATGAAATGAATTCATGCACATATGAGCCTAATAGTCTTGAGGGAAAATAGGGTTGATAGTTACTTCTTTTATAAAATGAAAATGCAGCCCAAGATAAGGGAAGTGATGTGCTGAAGGTCAGTTTGAGCACTTTCTGTGCTTTTCAGGCCTTTCCCTCAAGGATTATTATGTTTGAGCCATTCTAACCACTCACGTCACTTGCTCTTCCCATCTGTACCTGGCTAAATCAAATCACAGTTGTTCAACAACATTCAAGCAACAGATTTCATTGATTCATTTAACAAAGTGTCTGACATAAAGTGACATTGTGTATTCCACTTTATTCCATTGTATTAGGCACTTTGCTAAATGCCAAGGCTTAAACTCTGAACAACAGGTTTTATTTTTTTTATTTCTTCCCCAGGCAGCACACTTTCCAATCAACATACTTGTGTGTGGCCTGCAAGGGCCAGTCTACCTCTCCCTGGCAGAGGACAGGCAGCCCCTAGTCTGAAGTCAGTTGAACAGCAGGTTTCTTTTCCCGCCAAAGGAGTGAGGAGAAATGTCTTATAACTCTTAAAGCAGGTTTGGGGAAGAAATTGAAAAGAGAAGGCATGCACTTTGGCTTCCCAGGTAAAATGTCTGCCTGCAGGAGACACAGGAGGTGAGGCTTCGATTTCTGGATCAGGACGATCCCCTGGAGTGGGGCATGGCAACCCACCCCAGTATTCTTGTCTGGAGAATCCCAAGGACAGAGGAGCCTGGTGGGCTACAGTCCATGGGGTCGCAAAGAGTCTGACACGACTGAGCCACCTAGCATGCACGCATGCACTTTGGCACATGCCAACTGAGATGCTTCTCCAAAAAGGACCAGAGAGGAACACAAGTGAAGACCAATCGAGAATGGCCCGTATGCGAAGTGTGACACTGTGTGCTGCTGCTACTGCTGCTAAGTCGTTTCAGTCGTGTCTGACTCTGTGCGACCCCATAGACGGCAGCCCACCAGGCTCCTCCATCCCTAGGATTCTCCAGGCAAGAACACTGGAATGGGTTGCCATTTCCTTCTCCAATGCAGGAAAGTGAAAAGTGAAAGGGAAGTCGCTCAGTGTCCGAATCTTCGCGAGCCCATGGACTGCAGCCTACCAGGCTCCTCTGCCCATGGGGTTTTCCAGGCAAGAGTACTGGAGTGGGGTGCCATTTCCTTCTCCAATGTGTGTTGAGGAGCTCAAAAGCCTAACTTCCAGAGGTTCTTTTTGAATGGTTGACCTTGAGCATCTCGTTTCATCTGTTTGGATCTCACTTCAGATTATCTGAGACGCAAAAGGGCACCTTAACTGACATGTTTTGGTGATGTCACAGCAGTTCCTGGATGTCCCCCAGCTGCTAGGCTGTTGTCCACTGATGCTATGTTGTCCTGGTGTAAGTGTCAATCAGAAGGATCTCCGGGTTTACAGTTTCAAGATCTGTAAAGCTTTGACCCTGGAGTACTGTGAGTGAATTGTGTAGAAAGAACACTGGGATGGGAGAGTCTAAATTCAAGGCCAAGGGGGCTCCAGCCAGCTGTGTTAATGGGTCTTGAAACCTAGTTGCACAGAAGTTATCTGCAGAGCAGTTGTGCTCCCACTGAGCTTCTCCTGGGTTGGGACCAGGCTGCCCCCTGATATCCCCTGTGACTCCTTAGGAAGCTGCAATTGAAGGCACTTCCTAATCAGATTCTCCACTTTCAGAGGTACCCTCCTCTTCCTGATCGACTCTACCCTAATTGTTAGTTATTCAGGAGACGATCTCTCTGTGTTCTTCCCCCCAACTGCCAGTAAAGATCGAAATTATAAAAGCTACTTTGTTAAGTAAATTAGATGGGTGCTCTATTTGGGGGGGACGAGGGAAATATGTCAGTAAATTTATAACAATTCATGAAAACCGGGGCTATACCTTCATCATCCAGTGGCAATTATTTTTCAGATCAGTGGTCCTGTTGAGAAAGGAATGAATTCAAAGACTCCTCTTGCTTTTAAAAAAATGCACACGCATCCAATTTTGTGTCCCTTTCAGGTGACGTGAGATGCTTTAAAGCACTGAGTTAAACCCAGTTTGGAAAGAGCTGCCCTAAAAAGACTATGGCATTAATCATTTCCAAACCCATGATCTGTCAAAGCTACGTCACGGTGGTACAGGCACTTTTAGGAGGAGATTGTAACCTCAGATGACTCACCATCATCCAAGAGGAGGAAGGGAATATAACGTTAGACCCCACACTAAATCCCAAACACATTATCTGATCAGACCACGAATAGTTGAATGAAAATACTGATGAAAGACGTCAAACAAAATATCCCCCATCTATTGGAGAAACCTTGGAGAAGGAAATGGCACCCCACTCCAATACTCTTGCCCAGAAAATTCCATGGATGGAGGAGACTGGTAGGCTACAGTCCATGGGGTCGCAAAGAGCTGGACATGACTGAGTGACTTGACTTTCTTTCTTTCTATAGTTCCTTTTGGAGAAGGAAATGGCTACCCACTCCAGTGCTCTTGCCTGGAGAATCCCATGGACGGAGGGGCCTGGTGGGCTATGGGGTTGTAAAGAGTCAGACATGATTAAGCAACTTACACACACATTGGAGAAATGGGAGTTATGTGCCCTGACTCCCCAACATGGCCTACAAATAGGACATCTTTCTCTCATCATGCTTGCTCCAGGAGAGAACTGCAGGAGGCCCCAAAATAAGTGACTGAACCCTCACTGACTTTCCACATCCGTGTTGGTTAAGCCGTCCTCAGAGTCTGAGGTTGTCCGTGGGCTTTCACTCATCTGATAATTCCGATGACCCTTGTGTTGTCACAATGGACACTGGAGGATGAAGGTCCTAGAAGCATCTCAGCTGTGCACGGTCAAGCACTTGAGTGAGTACAGGTAGATGGAAGATGTCACAGCAACAGCTAAATAGACATCCTGGAGTAATGGTTCAGGGGAAACAGCTGTACAGAGGAGAGAAAGGCTGTAAACCAGATCTAAATATGTGTCCATAAACACAGGAGTTTCCGTTCTCACAGGATGCCAGAAACAAGAATGCCTGATCTCTTCCATAAACACTGAGTTTTTAGGATTCTGTAAAGAGTGATGAAAATCTGCAGGATGGCACAAAAGGCTGGGATATGAGGACTTGGTTGAGATGTAAAGAATCTATGAGCACAAATCAGTTTTCGGATGTTGCTCTACACAGAGCTGTGATATATCTGTCTTGAAAGGGATGGAAAGGAGTCTGCAGAGAGAGGGTGATGGGGATGGAGAACACATTACATTGTTAGTAGGGACCCCCGGAGAGAAGGAACCGTGAAGCTGTATGTCTGAAAAGTTCTCATCCTGATCCCTGATGCAATTTAGAAAAGAGCAATGGGTACATATCGCCCCCAACCCCTGCCTTGATTCTAGTGTGTGTTTTAAATTTTGCAAAATTGCATGACTCCAACATCTTAATTTGGTTTGTAAAGCTCTTCTCCTTAAACTGTAGGCTGGCTTTCCTGATGGCTACCTAGAGGCTCCTATAGCATGAAGAGAGTCATTCATGAAGAAGGAATTAGAGTCTGAAAAATCAATATTAAGGGCAAGATGGGCAAGATGATGAACACAGCCGTCCCTCTCCAACGTGCCCTCCCAAGAGTGATCACCAAGTCATCACCCACTAACCACAGTCTTCCCTTCCCACCAAGGGTCACTGCTCACCTGTCAATGTCACCTCTCTAACTCCCACTCCACTCATAAGGGGAAAAACAAAAGAGAGATGTCTTTTGTCTTTGCCCCAGTCAAGACATTCTGGTTGTCCAGTCATCCAACTACTAGCTCCGTCTTCCACAGCCTGCCTCTAGTCTCTAGATGATTTCCAGAAAGATATTCAGAATAAGATTATTAATGGGCAAGAAGATACTTTGATATAAAAGAATTACTGACACAAATGGTTGGGGTTTAGATTTACCCACATACAAATACGTCACTATAAATTTGCCCAGCTGCTGCTGCTAAGTCGTTTCAGTTGTGTCCGACTCTGTGTGACCCCATAGATGGCAGCCCACCAGACTCCCCCACCCCTGGGATTCTCCAGCCAAGAACACTGGAATGGGTTGCCGTTTCCTTCTTCAAAAGAGTGCCTGGGAAAAAATTAATGTATATTTCCAGGAAATATTTTTGAGTTTTATTAATATAAAGAAGACCAGCATAACAGCTTATACAAGTTATTATTATTTTATAGCCACATGAATTAAACATGAAGAACCACAAAGTGCAGGGTATGATAACGCAGCAAAGATGACAAGTGAGCATAGGTGCTCAGATTGACATTTGAGGTTTTAGTCACCTAGTTTTATTAGACAATTTGGCTCACTGTTGTGTTAAACTACCATACTGTTTTCCTTGGTCCTTCCACAAATGGCACATTGAACAAATTGCAAGTGCTGTTTTTGATATCAAATAAAACTTCAACCCACTTGAAAAGGATTATTAAAATTACTTTGTCTCATCTTCAGCTAATCATCATTGTAAAGCACAAGAATGTGTTGACAGACCAAAAGCCTAAATGTCTACAATCAGAAGGTGAGAATTAAAAAACAAAATATAAGTGCATAGATTTGCTAGACTGAAAGTAGGATTTACACATCCACAAGTTAGTTCAGCATAAACATTGCCACCCCCCTAGTTTAGGTCTCTCCAGTGACATATTTAATATTAAAAATATATTCACTGGGCCATAAAACCATCAGATATGTTTTTTGGGGAGGTGTCTGGTTAGTGCTACATTAGCATAAAACTATTAAGAGTGTGTTATTTTTAGCATTCAAAGAACCAGACACACACAACTCTAGAAATGAATTAAAGAACTATATTTAAAATGCAAAATTCATACATCAAAACAAGTAAATATTATATATTCTTGTTTGTAGCCTAAATTAAGAAGAGAATGACCAGATATTGAAATGAGAAATTTTAGAAATAAAATACACCTACATATCATAAAAGATCATCTAAAGTTTATTTTTGCCTTACTAAATAAAATTAATCAGTTCATACACCCCCTCTCCCCCTTCCTGCCGTAGGCATATACCTTGCTTGGCATCTCAAATATCTGGTTTATTTTAGGAATAAATCAGATGACAATGCAAGCCTGAAAGATTCTTTGTCACAAACAGTTCATCTCTTGAGAGGTATTTAGAGATGCTCATAAAAAAAAAAAAAAATTGTTAGCCTGTTAAGCATAGGATAAGGATTGAAATATTTTAAACATCTTCATCTTTACATATGTCAGCAAAAAACATATTTTCATTTAAGAAAGAGAATGGGTCTCTTTAGTGGATCCAGTGAACATTCCTTTGAAGTGAGACTTTTTTAAGCCTGGTTTAGCATCATGGCTGTTAAAAGAAAAAGCAACTGGCACAGAGTTTTTCTTTTTAAACACAGTTTACAGCAAAAGGATTAAGCGAGTTTCTGGTCCCTGAAATGATTTACTCTGGGCTCATATAATCAGATTTTTGTTTCTTTTTTTCTGCAGAATGACCCAGTACACATTGTTTAATGGTGCAAGAGTGGGGAAAAGTGAAGCTGTTATGTCATACTCTGCCTTTGCCACTTACAAGCTGTTGTTTTCTTGGGGAAAATATTCTATCTCACTTTTCTCCTCTGACAAAAGAAGGAATAATGAATACCTACGCTGAGCGGCTGTTGTGAGTCTCGTTGGATAATGGGCACATGTGACACAATCAGCAGGGCAGCGGCTCCGCTCTGGACTGTGTGTGCATAAGGGGTCGAGAGTCGGGCATGACTTGGCGATGAAGCCACCCCCACCGCGTGTGCGCAGTTGTGTCCAGCTCTGCGACCCCATGGACTACAGCCCACCAGGCTCCTCTGCCCACGGAAGTTTCCAGACGAGAATACTAGAGAGTGTTACCATTTCCTTCTCCAGGGGATCTTCCTGACACAGGGGTCCAACCCATGTTTTTTGCGTCTCCTACACTGGCAGGCAAGATTCTTGACCACTGCACCACTGGGGAACAGGAACTGTAAGAACACTGGTTGTGTCTTCCATATGCTGTCCCAGGTTTCACACTCACCCCGTCACTCTGAGATCAGCTAGCATCTCCAGGTCATAGCTGAGCCATCTACAGCTTAGTGGTTGGTTGACTTTCCTGTTGTCACATAGAACTCCTCTGCAAGTTGTCTGACTCCAAATCCAGAGCACGCCTACCCTGATTTGTCACCTGTGCCAGGCAGGGGGCAGTCAGGGAACACTGCGTGGTGAGCCTCTGCGTGTCCCTGGCATTTGGCAACTCATCCAACAAGAAGAGATGGCCAGGGATGAGTGAGGTCGGCCATGGAAGCCCAGCGTAGCCAGACCCCAAGTTCAAAGGTAGAACCCAGGTTGTCCAGACTGAAGGCACATTTGTAATATTAATCGGTCTTTGCTTTACTGGCTCTGGAGGAGAAGCAGGTTTTTCTTATTCGGTCCTCTGGATTTCAACTCTAATTCTTCAGATGCGGTCACATTCATTATTCAAATCCGAATAACTTCCTGCCCTAAAGCAGCAGTCTTTGATATTGCCACCTTTCAGCTGAAAATGGGGAAGATGTTGGATTCAAAGAAAAGGCAGATTATGAAAGAAAATGAAACACTCCTGAGAAAACAACAATGAACTGCCAAAGGAAGCCCAGTCAAGCTCAAGAAAGAAGAAAGTCTGAAGAAAAATGAAATCCATACAAATTTGAGACGATGTTCATCTTGAACATGCCGGAAAATCCTCACGGGCCATATATAATTTATAATAAAAGGCACAAACTTTGTCTTGCACAATCCAATGCCCTTTCCTTTACCTCCACATTTTTGAGTGGAACGAATCAATAAATGTGCTCTTTCTCCATCTAAATGAATGAGAAAATCCAATTTCTTATTGACTCTAAAATCACTGTTGCGGGACAGAGCACCCAAGCTGAACACACTTTCAGGAAACCTCACTTCACCGTGAACCATTCTGTCTCTTTGGGATGGGTTTAATAATCCTGAGTCTTCTAATAGTTTGTTAGATGCCAAACAAAAAGTTAGTGAAAGTGAAAGCATTGGTCAATCAGTCGTGTCCAACTCTTTGCTACCCCATGGACTATAGCCCACCAGGCTCTTCTGTCCATGGAATTCTCTAGGCAAGAATACTGCAGGGAGTTGCCATTCTTTTCTCACAGAGATCTTCCCAAACCAGAGATTGAACCTGGGTCTCCTGCATTGCAGGTGGATTCTTTACCATCTGAGCCACTAGGGAAGCCCCATTAGAACATGCAAATATTTTTTTTTTAGTTCCAAACCATAAATATCCATTATTTCCTGCCTGAGTGTTATGGCTTGCATTGTGTCCCGTGTCCTCCCCCCAACCCCCCACCCCCAGGACTCGTAAGTTATGGTCCTAATCCACACCACTTCAGAAGGGGACCTTAGGTGGAAACCAAGTTGCTGTCAGTGGAATTGTTTAAGATGAAGTCATGCAGAGGAGGGTGGGCTCCTGGTCCAATATAACTGAAGTCCTTACAGAAGCTAGAAATTTGCATAGAGATAGACACGTAGGAAAAACGCCTTGTGAACCTGAAAGGAGATGTGGGGAGAGGCATTGATGAATCAAGGAAACACTAATGGTGCGCAGCAAACCATCAGAAGCAGGGGGAGAGGCACAGGCAAGCTTCTCCCCGAGCTTGAACTCCCAGCCTCCGGAACTGGGAGACAATAGATTTCTATTGTTTAAGGCCCCCAGCTCATTTTACTGTGTTACATCAGTCCTCCTAGCAAAGTAATACACTGAGGCTGTCTCATCTATGGGCTCCAAGGACTTGGTGTTCAGTTTTCCAGTTTTAAAAGCTATGTAAATAATGGAAATATCAAAGTGAAGTCTCAGGGAGTTTATTTCCTTTCAAGGCTAAGTGTGGATGATGTAAAGATATTAAGAGGAAAATAAAAGAGAAACGCCTGACACATACCTATTCTTCTTTTGTTTCAGGAGCCAGTGTACGTCAACAGTTTAATAAATTCATAAAACTAAAGACTTTCTAGATCTTATGCATCGGACCACCTTGGAAGTTGAGAGAAAAATCTGATTAGCAAAGAAACAAAACCATGGAGTTTAGGAACCGCACTTCATGGTCTTTATATTCTCAATCACAATAACCACTAACTTTTACAGATCACTGTATAACTTGCAGAAATTGTAGCTACGCCTCGCATAGTATAGACACTCAGTGACTGACAGCCATCAATATACACCCATACCTGTCTTAGAAAATAAGCTGATGTTTTGACTGGGGATTGGGAAATCAGATGAGTCAATAAATGCATCTCTATCTATTCTTCATTTTCAGAGCCAGTGCATTACACACTGATTGGGAAATTAAATGAAAATGAATAAATCTGTAACCAAGTATCATTACAATATCATTTCCAAAATGTACTATACTAAATGCTCCTCTTAAAGGTTCATTTCAGAGTAATCTGCAAACTTTTAAAATCAAAACCTCGTTAAAATCCTTTATCAATAGATAGGGCTTCCCTGGTGGCTCAGACAGTAAAGAATCTGCCTGCAATGCAGGATACCTGGGTTTGATCCCTGGGTTAGGAAGAGCCCCTGGACAAGGAAATGGCTACCCACGCCAGCATTTTTGCCTAGAGAATTACATTGGCAGAGGAGCCTGGCGGACTACAGTCTTTGGGGTCACATGACTGAGCAACTAACACTTTCACTTTTTTTTTTTTTACCAGTTCTCTTAAAAGTGCCTGATTATTTAAGAAGTAAATTTAGTTAGCAGAAAATGAAGCCCTATATTGTAGTCTCCACAGTGATATTTTAGATGACAGATCATCCTACAACCTGTGAAACTCAAACCTCTCTCACTTTGATTGACAATATTTTCAAGGACTTCTAGCCTTTTGATACTTTTTTTTTAACTTTCTATTAAATTATTTGGATGGAAAAACTCTGGTCTTGTGTTAGAAATCTTAACCTCTTTGACTTTATACAATAGAAAACTAAATAAAAAAATAGCTTTGGAAACATATATTTGCAGAAAGTTTTTGTGATACATACATATGCAAACACCAGAATGGTACAGATCACCCTATGTCTTTCCAGAAGGTTCAGATTCCCATATCAACCATCAAAACCCTGAAATGTCTGAAAACCAAAAGTTTATAACATGTTTAGTGGTAAAATCCCACCTGATCAGATGTGAGGATCTTTGCCTCTCTTGCTTATCCCACCTAGTATGAACAATCACAGTTTTCCTGCAGATATGCAAGTGCTGGTATACTGCACAGACGCCATGGGTTATTGACAGTGCATGATACACAATAGTCCAGTATATACTATTTATAGATATCTGAATATTAACATAGATATCTGAAATTTTAATTTTAATTTTAATTTTGAAATATATCTTCCTGTCCCAAGGATTTAGATAAGGAATTATGAATTTTATGTTTTTTTCAATACATTCTAAAAAAGGCAAACTGAAAGTCGCTGTTGTGTCCAACTCTTTGTGACCCCATGGACTATAGCCCACCAGGCTCTTCTGTCCATGTAATTCTCCAGGCAAGAATACTGGAGTGGGTTGCCATTTCCTTCTCCAGGGGATCTTCCAGACCCAGGGATCGAACCCTGAGCTCCCACATTGCAGGCAGATTCTTTACCATCTTAGCCACCAGGGAAGCCCCTTAATACATTCTACCTCACACCAATAAATGAAATTCATCAACAAATTCTTATTAGATATCGATCTTGTACTAGATTTTACAAATAAGAGAGTCTTCACTCATTAACAGTTTATAATCTAATTGTAATGAAAACATACATCCAACTAAAAGAAAAACGATTCTATAACAAATGTCACAGATTTTAGGGACATTTGTTACAAACGTTAACTACCAAATCAGAGACCTCAGATCCTCCATTTATCTGTTCCTTACCCAAGGAGGTGTCATTCTTTCCCTCTGAGAAAGAGATGGCCTAAAAACACCCTCAACCAGACAATCCCACTTGGGACATCAGAAGACATTACCTCTCAGGCAGATAAACCTGGAAAATAATGGCCTTCAATTCAAAACACAGCGTGTTAGGTTGAACTAAGTTGGCCAGAGACCCATGAAGACCCTGCAGGGCTTAGTGCAAGCTTCCCCAGCCCCATTCTCTCCCCCGATGAACCGATATCTATTCTAGCACTTGCTTAAGTGCCAGATGCATGCTCAGCACTTTATAAATGTTACATCATTTAATTCTCATACAAGCCCAGGAGGAGACATTAATCATATTCATTTCCTAGAGGAAAAACTTCAGAGAAGTGATACATACAAATCGCCTTTAACTTTCAACTTGCAGAGTTGGGGCGTGGAAACGGATTGCTATATCTGACTTAAAAGTTTATTCTAGGGACTTCCCTGGCGACCCAGCGGTTAAGACTTTGTCTTCCAGTGCGGGGGTGCAGGTTTGATCCCTGGTTGGGGAGCTAAGATTCCCCCATACTTTGTGGCTGAAAACCCAAAACATAAAACAGAAACAATATTGTAACAAATTCAATAAAGTCTTTAAAAACGGTTCACATCAAGAGAAAACAAAATCTAAAAAAAAGGTTATACTCTTTCTATCAATTTTCCTTATAGGCAATGGTCAGTATATTACAGGGAAAAGGACTGAAATGATCCACTTAAAATAGTGGGGAACGCTGACCTTAGTCATCCCACTTTAGATTCTTCTGAACAGTGACTTCAGTGATGATATCATTTCATACAAAAGTAAATAGAATTTCAGTTCTTTTTTTTTTTTTTTCATTTCATCTCCTTTGTTTTTACTAGATTGTCAGTCACAGAACAGAGGCTCAACCTTTTTTCCCCCAACACTTAACACAGTCCTGGCAGATAGAACTCACTCAACAATTTTACATGAATGAATGAAGTTGTCAGTACTCAAAGGCCTTTAGATAGCAGGTACATGGGCAATATTTATCTAATGGCTGATATGTGTGTTTCCACAGTTATAGGCATTTCCTCGTGGTTTCTGCACCATCCTAGGGAACAAGGCAAGAGAGAATGGACTAGATTTAAAGAAGGAAAAGCTAATCTGTTGTCACGTATGCAAGGGAATACTAAGTATCCTCTTAAAAAAATAAAACTTAAAGAGTAAGGTTGGATTTTGAGAAATCAACGTTAACCATGATATTAAAAGGCTGAAACTTCTGGAACTACTTTCTGGTAGGAGATTCACTGGTGTATTTCGAGACTGTCTCTCCTGATGGTTTAGCACCCTTTTTATAGTGGACATCATCTAGAGACTGTGTGTTTAAATGACAAGTAACTGAATACAAGCCATTTTGTAAGGTGATGGACGATTCACACACTTCAGCTTGGCCAACTCCCCTGTAAGACAAATGGATGAAGCATACTGAGCTGCAGAATTGCTTTCAGGATTAGAAAGTGTCCATTTCCTTAATCTCCTGCTCTTACACTATCAGACATCCTTTGTCTTCTTCTTGGTCTTCAGACTTTTCCCTGGATTTTCTCAGCTTCTTTGATGGCATCAGCTGCTATGATTCTCTGCTGCTGCTGCTGCTGCTAAGTCACTTCAGTCATGTCCGACTCTGTGTGACCCCATAAATGTCAGCCCACCAGGCTCCCCCATCCCTGGGATTCTCCAGGCAAGAACATTGGAGTGGGTTGCCATTTCCTTCTCCAATGCATGAAAGTGAAAGGCGAAAGTGAAGTTGCTCAGTCGTGTCCGACTCTTAGCGACCCCATGGACTGTAGCCTACCAGGCTCCTCTGCTGACACCCAAATATTTCAACATCCCTCATCTCAGGCATCCTGCTAGACTTCGTACTGGAATGTCCCAACCCAGGTTCTCCTTGGGCTACCTTGGTGGGTGGCTCAGTTGTAAAGAACCAGCCTGCCAAAGCAGGATACCAGAGTTTGATCGCTGGGTTGGGAGGATCCCCTGGAGAAGGGAATGGCACCCCACTCCAGTATTCTTGCCTGGGAAATCCCATGGACGGAGGAGCCTGGTGGGTTACAGTCCCTGGGGTCACAAAGGAGTCAGACACGACTTAGCAACTAACCAACAACAAGACAGGATCTACTTCTGTGTCCAAACTATAAGTGACACTGTTTCTCGCCTCCTCTCCCGCCCCTCCTTCCACCACAAAATGAGGTGTCTCTCCTCCTACAGTCCCTAGGTTATCATCGGAGTCACCCCTCCTTTTAACTTATCCCCACCTAATGCCAGTCACTGAATCCCACCAGTGTTAACTCTCGAGTATCTTCTGACACCAGCTTCCCTACCTGTCCCCGCAGTCCAGCTATCATTCTTGGTTCTCATCACCTTCTACTTGGATTACTGCACAGGCAGGTGACAGGTTCCCCCACCTCCAGTCCAATATCCAAGCCACAGTCCCCATTTTCTCCTCAAAAATAAAATCTGACCTTACCCGCTTCAGACTTGGCCAGCTCCGTATTTGCCTCTCACAGTTCAATGCCCCATTTGCAGCACACAAGGACCCCACCTAGTTTTTCAGTCCTATCTCTGCGTCATGCACATATTTCTCCCCTCTCTGGGATTTTTTCCCATCGTCTCCAGTATGTGATGAGTCCTTTGTGCCTCTCTGCTTTTGCACACGCCATTTCCGTGTGATTAGTCTTTCCCTGCCTTGATGTCGGGCAAAACCAAACTCATCTTTTGTGACCCAGATCCAGTGTCGTCTGCTCTGTGAAGCATTTATTGATTTCCTCTACAAGGACTAATCTCTATCTTTTTTCTTCTGAAAAGAAAATAAACTCTACCTTGTCCTGAATCAGCTCCATTAGAACTAGGCAGTGGGCTTCTTTGCTGGACCCCGGGCTTAAGCGCACCAAATACACACCCTGCTGCTGCTGCTGCTGCTAAGTCGCTTCAGTCGTACCTGACTCTGTGCGACCCCATAGATGGCAGCCCACCAGGCTCTGCCGTCCCTGGGATTCTCTAGGCAAGAATACTGGAATGGGTTGCCATTTCCTTCTCCAATGAATGAAAGTGAAAAGTGAAAGTGAAGTCTCTCAGTCATGTCCGACTCTTAGCGACCCCATGGACTGCAGCCTACCAGGCTCCTCCATCCATGGGATTTTCCAGGCAAGAATATTGGAGTGGGTGCCATTTGCCTTCTCCAAATACACCCCCATGATTCATTTATTAATGAACACGTGGGTGCCTTTGTCACTTACCACTTTCACCTGGAGTTCAGTGATGGTATGGAACTTTACTGGGGGTCAGAGGGAAAAGGTGCAAACCATGCAGTTCAATGACCGGATTCAGCCTGCCTGTTGCTATTAATAAAGCTTTATTGGAACTCAGCCACAGCCATTCATTTATGTGTTGTCTAAAGCTGTTTTCATACCACAATCATAGCACTGGGTAACTGTTTCAAATTGTATGGCTCGAAAAGTCAAAAACGTTTGGCACTTTACAGAAAAATTCACTAGCCCCTGAAACAGTCTACACCCCGGAGCTGCTGCCGTTGTCAGCACCTACTTCAGGCCCAAAGAAGCACTTCCCAAGGTCTGTTTGCCTTTCTTCTCAAAACAAAGGCTACTTTACATCCCAGTGGTATAAAGGTATCAAAGACTGACATTTCTGGGAGTTCCCTGGTGGCCTGGGGGTTAAGATTCCAGGCTTTCTCTGCTGGGGCCCCAGTTCAATTCCTGGTCAGGAAGCTAAGATCCCACTAGTCATGCGGCAGACAAACAACAGAAAGACTGACATTTCTTTGGGAGCAAAAAGGAACTGAGTGCTTTAGCTATACACTGTATATATCCTGTCATACCCTTCCTCTAAAAGAGTATCAGTGTAGTAGACACCTACATAATAAAATATCTCCCCAAAATGCTAAGTGTCCATTTTCTTACTTCTCTTCATATTCTTATTTGTGGTTCCAGAGGTACTCACAATTCATCACAATATATGCAATAGTCATACATGGCATTTCAGAAACATTTTGTAATGGTAAAACACTCATTTTTGTCTTAAATTTAAGTTGATCTAGAGGGGACAGAATGTGGTCCACTGGAGAAGGGAATGGCAAACCACTTCAGTGTTCTTGCCTTGAGAACCCCATGAACAGTATGAAAAGGCAAAATGATAGGATACTGAAAGAGGAACTCCCCAGGTCAGTAGGTACCCAATATGCTACTGGAGATCAGTGGAGAAATAACTCCAGAAAGAATGAAGGGACGGAGCCAAAGCAAAAACAGTACCCAGTTGTGGATGTGACTGGTGATAGAAACAAAGTCTGATGCTGTAAAGAGCAATATTGCACAGGAACCTGGAATGTCAGGTCCATGAATCAAGGGAAATTGGAAGTGGTCAAACAGGAGATGACAAGAGTGAACGTCAACATTCTAGGCATCAGAGAACTAAAATGGACTGGAATGGGTGAATTTAACTCAGATGACCATTATATCTACTACCACGGGCAGGAATCCCTCAGAAGAAATGGAGTAGCCATCATGGTCAACAGAAGAGTCCGAAATGCAGTACTTGGATGCAATCTCAAAAACGATGGAATGATCTCTGTTCATTTCCAAGGCAAACCATTCAATATCACAGTAATTCAAGTCTTTGCCCCAACCAGTAATGCTGAAGAAGCTGAAGTTGAACGGTTCTATGAAGACCTACAAGACCTTTTAGAACTAACACCCAAAAAAGATGTCCTTTTCATTCTAGGGGACTGGAATGCAAAAGTAGGAAGTCAAGAGACACCTGGAGTAACAGGCAAATTTGGCCTTGGCATGCGAAATGAAGCAGGGCAAAGACTAATAGAGTTTTGCCAAGAAAACGCACTGGTCATAGCAAACACCCTCTTCCAACAACACAAGAGAAGACTCTACACAAGGACATCACCAGATGGTCAACACTGAAATCAGATTGATTATATTCTGTGCAGCCAAAGATGGAGAAGCTCTATACAGTCAACAAAAACAAGACCAGGAGCTGACTGTGGCTCAGATCATGAACTCCTTATTGCCAAATTCAGACTTAAATTGAAGAAAGTAGGGAAAACCACTAGATGATTCAGGTATGACCTCAATCAAATCCCT
>SJYQ01104626.1:325635-359469 GCA_006410935.1 Redunca redunca
TATTTCCATTTTATCATTATATGCCATTTTGAATATAATTATTTTAGAAATATATGCAAATGGTTTTCAACTTTTTAAAAATTTTCCTTGACTTGCATTTTCAGTGACATTTAAATTTTGTACACTTTGAACACAGTTACATGTTGTTTTTTAATCCTTTAGAGCATTGCTGCCAATAAAATATGCTACAGACCTTTTTTTAAATTTAAGCTTAATAGTGATTTTGCTAAAATGAAATCAAGAAAAATAAAATCTAAGGAGTAATGATATCATTGTTTCTATAAATTACAAATGTGTTTCTTAAGAATACAAAATCACTGGCCCATTTATAGAACATCCAAAAATAAGCAATAATAATGAAATTCTGTCATCTTGCATTGTTTGCTAACACATAGTCATGCAAATCTTATAGTTTGATGGGTATTTTAAAATCTTGTCTTTATGAAGGCATATTTGCTTCCCTCGTGGCTCAGACAGTAAAGAATCTGCCTGCAATGCGGGAGAACAGGGTTTGAACCCTGGGTTGGGAAGATTCCCTGGAGAAAAGAATGGCAACCCACTCCAGATTCTCGTCTGGGAAATCCCATGGGCAGAGGAGACTGGCAGGCTATATAGTCAGTGGGCTCACAAAGAATCAGACATGTCTGGATGACTAACACTTCATTTCCTTTGTCAAGGTAGAAGAGAGAGCACATAGTCCTGTTCAGTCAAGGTAGTCCAATGAGCATGACGTCTGAGGTTAGGGGTTTAGACTGTGGCATGTGGGTCTCCATTTTCCCTCCTTCCTGTGCCCTACAGCTGAGGGCAGGGGCTGTTTCCTGGGGTCACTGTCTAGCCCCTGCTTCCTGGGTCCCTGCCTCACTCCTAGCCACTCTCCTCAGGAACATTTGCACCTGTGTTCTCTCTATGGTGGGTACAGTGATTGCTGAGTTCAGATTTGATTGATATTCAGATCCCAGGTTAAGTCAGCTCAGCCTTCGGTACCAACAATGTAAGCGGATTTCCCAGATTCCTTATCACACCAGTTGTCTTGTTTCCTCATAACATCCGTGGCAACCAAATATCTCTTAATTCATTTGTTAGTTTAATATCTGACTCATCCAGATAGACTGCAATTGGTATTTGAACAGGGATCGTATCTTTTAACATTGTATTCACAGTAACTAATACACTATTTGAAATATAGGAGGCACACAATAAATGTTCATTGAGTATGTAGCTATTGATAGCATGAATAATGCAATTTCCATGGCCAGGAAGTTCTCTTCGGTGCTAACAAGTTCTTAATGCATAATTCAGTGTGGACTCAAAATTACTTCTTGAATGAAGGAAGGAGTAAATAAATGGATAAATGGTTGAACCAGTTCAGCACCTGTAAGGAGTATGGGGTTCAGTCACTAAGTCATGTCCGACTCTTTTGCAACCCCAGTGACTGTGGCCCACCAGGCTCCTCTGGCCTGAGAGCTCCCAGACAAGAATACTGCAATTCTTGTCACTGGGTTGCCCATTTCCTCCTCCAGGGGATCTTCCCAACCCAGGGATCAAACCTGCGTCTCCTGCATTGCAGGTGGATTCTTTACCCACTGAGCCACTGGGGAATTAAATTACCGGAGTATTTTTGATCTGGAGTTAATTCTTTCAGTACCTTAGTTTCTCCATGTGCGGAATATTGGAGTTGCGGTCTTCCATCACAAGTGAAATTCTTATGTTTATTTGCGTAAGCCCATGAAACTCCTCTGGTGAGAATCCTATAACTTTATTATTGTTATGTCTCGGCCACCAGCTCAGTACATGTCATTTGCCAAGAACATGTTCAAAGCAGATGGACATAAAGTCTGTGAAGCTTTCATTATTTTTATTATTACTTGTTCTAAAGGACATGAGCTTGTAATCAAACACTGCTACAGAGAAGCTGCCGTTCCCGGACAGCTGCAGCCCATGCAGTAGCAAAGCTTTGGGGAGTTTGACTGATATGAACGTAGAGACTTCACTCAAGTGCAGGAAAAAAAAAGGGACTATTTTATTAACAAGTTCCAGGCTATCTAAGAACCTCCTTGACACATATTTGAAAACAGAATAACACGATAATAAAATCTAGACACACTCCTCTCAGAAGACATCTGCACTGATTTTCTCACTAACTCATTATTTTAATCACATAACAGACCCAAAGTTAGTCTGCATGTCCTTCTTCCATCTTAGAAGAAAATTAGCTGCTTCATTTTTTATCAAGGGATTTTACACTGGCCCATGAAGTTAAGAAAGGCTATATAGTTCTTTCTTTTAAAAACTAAAATCGGTATCTTATTATTTAAAAAGGACACATGGGGACTTCCCTGACACCTCAGGGGTTAAGTCTTCACCTTCCAGTGAGGGTTCGATCCCTTGTCGGGGAGCTAAGATTACACAAGCCTTGGAGCCAAAAAACCAAAACAGGGAATGGAAGCAGTATTGTAACAAAGTCAACAAAGACTTTAAAAATAGTCCACATCACAAAATATTTTAAAAAATAATATAATAAATAAAAAGTAGCACATGGGCATTGTAGAAAGCCGACACAGACACACAGGAAATGTAGAAGATAAAACAATCACCTCTCCAATTAAGAGTTTGCCACCACATCTCACACGCTAGTAAAGTAATGCTCAAAATTCTCCAAGCCAGGCTTCAGCAATACGTGAATCGTGAACTTCCTGATGTTCAGGCTGGTTTTAGAAAAGGCAGAGGAACCAGAGATCAAAATGCCAACATCCGCTGGATCATGGAAAAAGCAAGAGAGTTCCAGAAAAACATCTATTTCTGCTTTCTTGACTATGCCAAAGCCTTTGACTGTGTGGATCACAATAAACTGTTGAAAATTCTGAAAGAGATGGGAATACCAGACCACCTGACCTGCCTCTGGAGAAATCTGTATGCAGGTCAGGAAGCAACAGTCACGACTGGACATGGAACAACAGACTGGTTCCAAATAGGAAAAGGAGTACGTCAAGGCTGTATATTGTCACCCTGCTTATTTAACTTCTATGCAGAGTACATCATGAGAAACACTGGACTGGAAGAAACACAAGCTGGAATCAAGATTGCNTAAAGCTGAAACTCTAGTACTTTGGCCACCTCATGCAAAGAGTTGACTCATTGGAAAAGACTTTGATGCTGGGAGGGATTGGGGGCAGGAGGAGAAGGGGACAACAGAGGATGAGATGGCTGGATGGCATCACTGACTCGATGGATGCGAGTCTGAGTGAACTCCGGGAGTTGGTGATGGACAGGGAGGCCTGGCGTGCTGCGATTCATGGGGTCGCAAAGAGTCGGACACGACTGAGCGACTGAACTGAACCGAACCACATCTCAGGGTATCATTGCCAATAAGCACACATATGTGTATGCATTTCTTCAAAGTAAGATAATACAATAATAGATTTTGAAATTTTTTAAATTAAGGATATCTATACCTCCTTTCAAATAAATTCTCATGTCATCTAATACCCAGTCCTATTCAAATGTTCAATTAGCCTCCAAATTTCTATTACTGATGATTTGTTTGAATTGGAATTCGATACAGGATCACTCATTGTTTCCAGCTGCCATGCCTTCAAAGTGCTTTTCAACTGGGCCGAGTTACATTTCTTAGGATATTGAGTTGCCAGGGAGACCAGAAATTTCTTATCTCTTAACTCAGGAGTAAACAGAAGTTTATGGAGATAGATAGCTATGTGACCACAGGTATATAACTCCATACCACCAAATTCCTGATGAAATAACCAACAGGATACCCCAAAATGAGGATGACAGCTCTATATGGTCCAGAAATTTCATGATGCATGCTACTTTACATGCCAGAACCAAATGTCTTCTAGACATAGGTTTGAATGAGATTGAAGGAAGGCAGTTTCCTCTGAAAGCCTAAGATGTCTAAGAGGTCAATAGAAGACAGTGAGGTTCCATAATGGGAGTCAGACATGGGGGCAGTGCTCGGCATAGTAGAGGCACCCAGCTGGGCATCTGTGTTGCCTCTGTACATACTGTAGATACTGTAGACCAGTATCTTTTAGACTGCATCAGTCACTCTAGAAGACTAAGGACTCCTGCCATGAGTGTGCACACCAAGCAGAGGGCAAGACAGGAATCTCTGAAGGAAAAATATTGGGGTTGAAAGGATACAGAAAAGCCCGGTTGGTGCACAGGAGTGTAGACAACACTTGAGGAAAGCAAGGACTCAGAAAACGCACTATCCTCAAAGGCCTCCTAAGCAACCCAGCTGATGATCTGTGCCAGAATAACAGAATGAAGCAAGACCACTAAAAGGAGGGTGAAGGAATAAAGTTATCCAGGGAGCATGGAACCAGTCAAATACAGACAAAGAAAGTTTGACACTTAGTCTAAACAGCATTGCAACATTAATGCCTCAAAGTATTTTGATAGAGATTATCTATTCCTGAAAAGAAGTTTTATCACTTTAATAAGAAAAAAGAAATGAGCAAGACAAATCAGCAAAAATCTCTGATTCCAAAAGAATCATGGTCACTAGAAAAAGTGATTTTGAAGAATTTTTAGACTTTATCATACAAGTAAAAACAAAAGAAAAATATTAGAAAACTATAGTTGCTGTAACTACAGGTTTCCAAATACAATTTTAAAAATCAAAGGAAATAAAAATTAATAGTGATCATCTCTAGTTCATGAAGCTACTGGTGATTTTAATTTTATTCTTCATGCTTTTCTGGATTTCTCACATTTTCTAAAAGGAGCATACATGATCAGTATAATCATATTTTTATTTTATTTTTATTGGTACAATATGTTAATTTGGCCTTTTATTATCTCCAACAACACTTTAAATGTAGTTGAGTCTATGGGTCCTTCCTTGATGTCATAATTTCTCACTGTAAGGGCTGCTGCTGCTGCTGCTGCTGCTAAGTTGCTTCAGTCGTGTCCGACTCTATGTGACCCCATTGATGGCAGCCCACCAGGGTCCCCCGTCCCTGGGATTCTCCAGGCAAGAACACTGGAGTGGGTTGCCATTTCCTTCTCCAATGCATGAAAGTGAAAAGTGAAAGTGAAGTTACTCAGTCGTGTCTGACTTCGAGACCCCCTGGACTGCAGCCCACCAGGCTCCTCCGTCCATGGGACTTTCCAGGCAAGAGGACTGGAGTGGGTGCTGTTGCCTTCTCTGACTGTGTGGGCTAGATGGCCTTTTCAAAGCTATAACTTCAAATGTGATCCGTGCACTGATGACAGTCCCAAACATATCTAACTACTTAAAAAGTGGAAACCATTCTTCTCCAACAAGTCATGCCTCTTTTCTAGTGTAACTATTTGATCAAATACATCTAACTTACCCAGCTGCCCAGACTAGCTTTCCTGGTGGCTCAGATGGTAAAGAATCCAACTGCAATGTGGGAGACCTGGGTTTGATCGCTGGGTTGGGACGATCCCCTGGAGGAGGGCATGGCAGCCCTCTGCAGTATTCTTGCCTGGAGAATCCCATGGACAGAGGAGCCTGGCGGGCTACAGTCCACGGGATCACAAAGGGTCAGACACAACTGAGCAACTAAACACAGCGTATAACCAGATTAGCAGAAGGTGTTGAAGAATCATAGTACTGGAATAAATGATGGTTTTAGGAAAGAAATGACATTTGAGATGAGTCTCAAAAAATTGCTAAGGTACCACCAAGCATATAACTAGGGTGTGATTTGCTAATGAAAGACCACTATGTCTTATCAGAGTAAAATCTGAAGGCATGAAAATAAAGCACTTTGAGATATCTAAAAACTTAGATAAGTTCCTGCTTACAATAGACTGAGCTGATCACAAACATAGTTGAAAAATTTTTGTTTGTGCTTTTGAGATACAAAGTGCAAAATGAGCCTCTACTTATAATGGTCTAGAGAAATACTGGCTTCACCCTTTATTTCAGAAGCCTGAAGACATGCTTCATGTATGGACTTAGAAGTGTTTTATACATTTCTTAAGAAAAGAGTCACAAAGAGTCAGACACAACTGAATGACTGAACAACAACAGCAAAATTTCAAAGCTTATGTATTGCTTAGGTTAATTCCAAAAACATCCTATGCATAAACACCTGAATTTTGATAACACACAATGCTCATTTATATTGCATAATCTTGTATCATATTTAAACAAATTGATGACCCTCTTCAAGACAGTTTTAAACAGTCCAAAAGAAGAAAACTTCATCACCTCTATTGTGCAAATTTCAAAAACCAAACTGGTATATGTAAAACTTAATCTAAACATATATTATACTCATGGGGAAGAACAAAATGAAAATAAAAGATAGCTTTGAAAATCAAAATTAGCCAGAAGAGGTAGATAGAAACCGATGGATAATTTTCCTACTGCCCGGAGCTCAGGCAGGCTAGAACCTGGACCCCAGGCGGAGATTTAGGGCCAATGGATGGAGCGTGGTAAGGGTTTACCTGGCCACACCATGTTGCCATTCCCTCCTTAGAAATATTTGATTCTCCCTTAACATCAAAACCCTGTATTTGCAACACCAGACCCTCCTGGATTACGTCCCTTGCCATAAATGGTTTGGAATGAGCAATGTAGAGATCAGTTGATCTACGTACTTGGAATCAAGACTTGAACGTGAATTTAGCCTCAGCAGCCTCTCCTTTCTAACGAGCTGATGCACGTTTATGGGGATGTGTTCATTTAGAAGGCTTGCCTCACGTGCCACACAGCAAACCAAATTTTCCATGTGTCGGGAAAGAATCCAAATTTGAAGAAAGGATGCAGGATGGAATCAGGTAAGCAGAAGTGACCTAAGTTCATTCACAGTTCACTGCCAGTCGAAGAAAGAGGACATTCCAACAGATCCCAAGAGCAGCACTAGTTTGTAAGTCAGGCTGTAAAGGGGTTTTTTTCTTATTGTTTTTAAAAATCTATTGCTTATGGTTATAAAAAAAAAAGTCCTTTAGGATCTGTTCTGTTATTTTTAAAGAAAAACACCTGCTTTCTCGGCATTTCTCACGCCTCACGCTCACCACTGCTTCTGTGGTCCAGCCCTTGCCTTCCCCCAGGAGGACAGGGACCTTTGAATCTTTCAGAAATTTGACTTGAGGGAAGGAGGGAGGGCAGGAAGTGTGGCTATTGTTNAAGTTTCAACATTGTTTAACTAAATATCATTATTATTGAAATAATTGATTAGTTTTAGCTCATGTTACAGATTCATGAACATCTATTTGGTCAGGATGAATCAACATCATAAGAAGGAGAAAGGAGATTGGCCTTGTAGAAGTTTTCAGTATAGAAATACCTCTTTCTTCAGGGATATATATAATCACTGCAAATGTTTACAACCTATAACTTGTGGCTCAAGGTAAATCGTTCCTATATGATCTACTAGGCTCTTTTGCTAGGAATGAAGGTCAAATGGAGCCTAGTACCCTTGGCTCCTTGGCTGATACCTTACAGCAAAGCTCAGGAGTTCTGGATATGTAGAAACAAAGCTTAAAACACCCCTTGAAAACATTGCTCCTAAATTAGCTTCTCTACAATTTTGAAAATGTATTCTGGAAGTATAAGAAAGATAACATTGCTTATTTTAAAATACATAAAAGGGCAATTAAAAAAAACACACACACATGCTTGGAAAAAACAATATATACAATAGAAAGGCAACTGTCATTTGACCAGGATTTTACCAAATCATCAAGTAAATTCATGACAAATAAACTATCAATCATTTTAATCACTATATATGGTTATCTAATGCTGAAGCTGAAACTCCAATACTTTGGAAACCTGATGCGAAGAGCTGACTCATTTGAAAAGACCCTGATGCTGGGAAAGATTGAAGGCAAGAGGAGAAGGGGACGACAGAGGATGAGATGGTTGGATGGCATCACTGATTCAGTGGACATGGGTTTGGGTAGGCTCTGGGAGTTGGTAATGGACAGGGAGGCCTGGCGTGCTGCAGTTCATGGGGTCTCAAAGAGTTGGACATGACTGAGCGACTGAACTGAACTTAATAAAAGAGTATTCAAGCAACTCTGTTTTCAACATATTAAAGGGCATTTTCATGATATAGGTTTTGAGTAGAGGAATGTAGCTCTAGGCTCTATTTAAGCATATTTCAGATGTAAGTAATTAAGAATGCCGGTGCACCCGGTGCACTTAAGCAATACGTTAATAATACATTCGGTTTAAATATACCCTGATTTTAAGCAGGGGATTATTAATGTATTATGAATCCATACCAATTATCACAGTAGAATGCCCAGAATTTTAAATGAGAAACTAATTCATAATAGTAATTTCTGTTTTCAAAAAATCAAGCTTAGTTCAGTGTCTAATGAGTACCTTACGACTTGCCCAAAGTTCTTTATCATTGTTACTGTAGCACGTGATTTGAGAACATCTTAAAAAGCTATTACTTTTTCTGACATCTAATTTGCATCAGGTTCTTAATTTTCAACTGAAAATCAATTAGGCACTCAAAAATAGAAGAACCAGTGAAATTACGTTATCAATAACAGTGCTATTTTACTGAAACCAGTGAGCAGTAAAGACAATGACAGGCCGGAGTTTTTCACTATCAAACGTATTTTGCTCTTTAAAGACATGTTTATAAAGCTCCCATCAAAATGATTCCAGATGACACATTCAAACAATGTTTCTAAAGTTTCTAGAAGGAAATATTCCTTTCCACATACATTTCTCCCTTTATTCTTATGAGTCCTAAGTCCCAAGTGTCTTTCTCTAATTACGGCCTAATTATTGTTGAATCCTTGCCATGCCTCCATGAAATCTCTCCTGGATCTGCAGAATACCTGCCGCCTCTTAGCCCAAGCGTTTATCACTTTGGACCCAGACTGTTGCAGGTACCTCCAGGCCTCCAGTTCAGTTTTATTCCTTCCCATCCATACCCCTGGAATAGGATATGGCAAACCACTCCAGTATTATTGCCTGGAAAATTCCATGGATAGAGGAGCCTGGTGGGCTACAGTCCATGGGGTCACAAAGAGTAGGACACCACTGAACACAGAACACATCCATACCACCCCTGGTTCATGTTGTATCATGAACTATGCATCTTAAAAGCATGGGACCCCACGGCTTGCAGAGAAGAAAAAAAAAAAATATATATATATATATATATATTTTATATGTATGCAAAACTTTCCACCGTCCGACATTAACTTATTGACTCACCATTTCTCCCATTGTTTCTCAGTAAAAAGTTCCTGTCCCCCACTTCACCCCTTGGAACCATGCCTCCAGAGCACACATTGGTTTATTTAGAAGCCCCATGTTTCCCAAGACCTCCAACAGAAGTGTGCACAGAATAAGCAACATGTACGTGAAAGCCTGACTTATTTCAAGTCACGAGATCACCATATTGTCCTGCTGAAAAGGCCATCTGAAATCATGTGGTTCGGTCCTCTCGTTTTATAAACATGACTCTCCTGTTGTGGTGAAAGATAATGACTTGACTTGTGTATAGCCACCCAGCTGGATATTGAAAAATCAAAACAGGAATTCTGCCTCCCAGAGAACTACCATCTTTGGTTATTTTGTATCATGCAAATAATTTAGAAACATCGCTAATGGTGATGAATAAGGTGCAATGACATGCTTTCATTGTCCATTGAAACACTGCTGAGACCTTGTTCTCTCAAAAACCAACTCCTATTTTTGAACTATTACATAGAAAGTGCTTCCATTTACACTGTATGATCAATTTCTGACAAAGGAATTGAGTTATACCAGTGAGTTTTTTACAGTCTATAACTGTGAGATACCTATTTAAATCAAACGTGTATTTTTTTTAAACAAGATTTAATTTTTCCTCTGTGGACTATAATATAAAGACTTATTTTCATATCCCGTCTTCATGAATAATGCCAGGAAGTCAAACCACATACATATGTTTATTGCCTTGGTAACTGGTCCTCGAAGGACTGCAATGTTATTGGGCAGAGAAGATGAACCTATTTGCAGGGCAGCAATGGAGACTCAGCCGTAGAGAACAGACTTATGGACACAGTAGAGGAAGGACAGGGTGGGATGATTTGAGAGAACAGCACGGGGATGTACACGCCACCATGTGTAAAACAGATAGCCAGGGGGGACTTGCTGTATGACACAGGAGCTCAACCCGGTCCTCTGTGATGACCTAGACAGGTGCCAGGGAGACTCAGGAGGGAGGAGACATAACTATACCTGTGGCTGATTCATGCTGATGTATGGCAGAAGTCAACACAGTATTATAAAGCAATTATCCTCCAATTAACAATACATAAATTTGTTTTTCTATGCAAACCTGAGGGAAAAAGCAAATGTGATGAAGTAACTTACCACTTTAAGTAACAGCTTATACTACCAAGAAATCTGTTGGCCTAGCTCCTCTCTAATCACAGGTAAGCAACGCAGGAGAAAAGGAAATCAAACCCGAGTTAGTTCCTGTCCTTGGAAGCTCTGCTGTGTAGACGGTAGGTGGCAACACAACGGTAGGTGGCCACACAACAGGGGGATAGAGAACTGAACCAAGATTGTAAGAGAAGTTTAAAAATAGTGTCTCTGTAGATAGGAAGAGAGAAAACTACCCAGCTAGTGATATCCACGGAAATCATAGTAAAATGTGTGTTTCAGGGAGGTTCAGGGTTGACAGTCTGACACTCCAGCTGTCTTCAGGGAATATTTAGTTTTAAACTAAAGACAGTAATCTAGCTGATGTATTACTTGCCTTCTTTTTACTTTCTACCAGTCTCCCTCTATTTACTATTTGTTCCATGTTTCCTTCGTCTTCTTTAATAGCTCGTATAGCCATCACGTCAGGACAATACCCACCCCCAGAAATGCAACAGTAAACTGAGCTTCGTCACTGTCTTTCTTGAATAGAGATGTATGAGCAATTCTCTCAAATGGAACAGAAAGAGATCAACTTATTTTCCCTACTTCTGCATCCCATTTTTGTAAACAAATGGTAGATAACTTGAGAGATACCTCCAATCTTTCTCTAGTCTTCATCTAGTCTGCCTAGGAATATACCCACTGGGTAACAGTATAGTGGCAACAGTTTCCAATTTTTATCACTGAAGTGAAACTTGAATGCAAGAGATCTAGGTGATAGGGATAGGAGGAAGTCCAATCACAGTCCTAAAATAAAATGTAAGTGAGGACCTGCTTTGGGGGAGCGGGGGGGTGGGCACTGCATGCTTGTAAACAGACTCGCTACCACATGCATGCTCGGTCACATCCAACTTTTTGCAACCCCATGGACTGTAATCTTCCAGGTTCCTCGGCCCATGGAATTCCGCAGGCAAGAATACTGCAGTGGGTTGCCCGCTTCCTCCTCCAGAGGGTCTTCCTGACCCAGGGATCGAACCAGAGGCTCCTGCATCTCTGGCATTGGCAGGCTGATTCTTTAGCAACAAGCACCACTTGGGAAGTCCCACTGATGGAAGAGAGAATCACTATCCAAAAACAAACAAAGAAAAACATTGGTCTAGGAACACCCCACAAATGCACAAAATGGAAATGAGAAATATAACACCATAGTCTCCATGCAAACTAATGCAAAATAAGAGAAAATAATGAAAACAGAGGAGCAGAGCTCACTTCTGTGATGGAGCCATATCAGTTCAGTTCAGTTCAGTTCAGTCACTCAGTCATGTCTGACTCTTTGTGACGCCATGGACTGCAGCATGTCAGGCCTCCCTGTCCATCACCAACTCCCAGAATCTACTCAAACTCATGTCCATTGAGCTGCTGATGCCATCCAACCATCTCATCCTCTGTCATCCCCTTCTCCTGCCTTCAATCTTTCCCAGCATCAGGGTCTTTTCAAATGAGTCCGTTCTTTGCATCAAGTGGTCAAAGTATTGGAATTTCAGCCTCAGCATCAGTCCTTCCGATGAATATTCAGGACTGATCTCCTTTAGGATGGACTGGTTGGATCTCCTTGCTGTCCAAGGGACTCTCAAGAGTTTTCTCCAAAACCACAGTTCAAAAGCATCAATTCTTCGGTGCTCAGCGGTTTTTAGAGTCCAGCTCTCACATCCATACATGACCACTGGAAAAACCGTAGCTTTGACTAGACGGACCTTAATTGTCAAAGTAATGTCTCTGCTTTTTAATATGCTGTCTAGGTTGGTCATACTTTTCTTCCAAGGAGGAGGCGTCTTTTAATTTCATGTCTGCGGTCACCATCTGCATTGATTTTGGAGCCCTTCAAAATAAAGTCAGCCACTGTTTCCACTGTTTGCCCATCTATTTGCCATGAGTGATGGGACCAGATGCCATGTTCTTCGTTTTCTGAATGTTGAGCTTTAAGCCAACTTTTTCACTCTCCTCTTTCACTTTCATCAAGAGGCTCTTTAGTTCTTCTTCACTGCGCTATAAGGGTGGTGTCATCTGCATATCTGAGGTTTTTGATATTTCCCCCTGCAGTCTTGATTCCAGCTTGTGCTTCTTCCAGCCCAGCATTTCTCATGATGTACTCTGCATAGCAGTTAAATAAGCAGGGTGACAATATACAGCCTTGATGTACGCCTTTTCCTATTTGGAACCAGTCTGTTGTTCCACATCCAGTTCTAACTGTTGCTTCCTGACCTGCATACAGATTTCTCAAGAGGCAGGTCAGGTGGTCTGATATTCCCATCTCTTTCAGTATTTTCCACAGTTTGTAGTGATCCATGCAGTCAAAGGCTTTGGCATAGTCAATAAAGCAGAAATAGCTGTATCACAAGGATGCAAATATATAGTCTTTGTGACAGAAAAAGAGAGGGTCATAGCGCAGGAAAGGTGGTGAAAAAACGTCTTATCACTAGATGGTGAAGAGAGGGTTGAACTTCAGGACCCAGAACTGCTATTCTCACTAAAGGCGGCAAAGAGTAGCATTGATTCAGGGGCCAAACTGAATCGCTGATAAAAAGACAACCCACAGAAGAATTCCTAGAAGTTACAGGAAGACAAAAACCAACTTGTAGACAGTAAGATAGAAGAGGCTCAAGAAATAAAGGCAGGAGGGCAAACTAGCTTCTCAGAATTGATGGATCCCTGAGGAATCATCAAGAACAGAAGAAATAATTAAAAGCCCAATGAAAGAAACATTTCCTAATTAACAGAAGTATTAATAACTTGTATTTCTGTTTGTTTGTTTTTTTTTTCAGATATATACCCAGGAATGGAATTGCCGGGTCATAAGAGCTATCAAGTATCATCAAGAGATGAACAGATAAAGAAGATGCAATATATTTCAATCTATGCAATAGAATACTACTCAATCTTAAAAAGGTGGAAAACATTTTGCCCCTTTCAGCAGCATGGATGAATTTGAAGAGCATTTGCTAAGTGAAATAAGTCAGGCAGAGAAAGACAAATACTGTATAATATCATTTATATGTTAAATTTAAAAAAACTCATGATTTTGTAAAAAGAAGGCAAATAATATATCAACTAGATTACTGTCTTAGCTTAAAACTTTTGCGAGAAAAAGAAGCAGACTCACAAAGAGAACAAACTAATGGTTGCCAGTTGGGGGAGCAGAAATTAGGGGTGGGGAGTTGAAGGTACAAACTACTGGTGTTAAGATAGGCTACAAGGATGTATATATAACATGGGGAATAGAGCCAATATTCTGTAAATGGAGTGAAACCTTTAAAATTGTGTAAAAAATTTTAAGGACGTTTTAAAGTCATTTGTGTGCAGGGCTTTACAAGTTTTAAATGAAATTAATAACAATCCCTTCCCCAAATCCTGCCAGCATTGTCAACCAAGGAATATAGAACAATGGAGGGATATATGTACAGAGTTTGAAGGCCAAGCTCTTACAAATGACTAATTTTATTTCCAGCTGACTCACTTCACTGTGTGATGAAACAAGAAAGATATTTTCAGATAAGCAAGACCTGGACAACATATCACTCGTTGACACTTCTAGAAAACAATGCCTGAAAGCTCACTCAAATGATAAAAAAATAGAGACAAAGAACTTGGGCAACAGCAAAGTAAAGTTGTAAATTGAGGTCTCAAAAGCAAAGGCCTCGCCAGAGGAAAACCTGTAATATAAATGTGTAAATTGGTTGGCACAAAGCCACAGAAGTGGGGATATTTGTGGCGAACTTGAGAAATTCACACTCCATCCGCCACTGCAATGCTGAAAACATGTCCACTGCCTCCATCCAGCCCAGAGACAGCAATGCTTGACATCTGCTGTGAAAACATACTAGGATTTCCCCTTCACGGGTTCCCATCGCAACAGAGGTGCGAACTTGGACATCAGGTAGATTGTGAAGCCACGAGCAACCTTGACCTTGTGGGGTGACCCGAGTTTGTGCCTAACTCACTCCTTTTACTGCACCACTGGGCATGCATCATGCCACTCCCTTTACCAGATAGCTCCTGAGGAACTGAGTACCACTTTTGATGATGGCTAGAATAACCACGGGTTTTGTTCTATTCCAGGGCTAACTAATAGAGCCTAACGTTTGTACATGATTGAAACAATGTGCCAAGAAACCTAAATTTACCCAGAAAAACATATTCTCCCTTTCTAAAGTTACATAGAGAAAAACTGTTGAAAATTTCATTGCGAGATATCTTTGCAATACGTTTAAAATCAGTGTTTAACTGGTTCCTTAAATTTTACAATAACTGGTGAAGTCTTTTATGCTAATCAGGAAGAAGCAGTACCTACCAAGTGGACGATTCTCTGCTGCACAGAATTCTATATCAAAGGCCTGATTATACTTGCATTAATTATGTTAAAAAATTCATATTAACTGTTTAACTTAAACCAAGTAAAAATTAATAAGAAAGATAACTAACAAGGACCTACTGTATAGCATAGGGCACCCTACTAAATATTCTGAGATAACCTATACTAGAAAAGAATCTTTAAAAAGAATGAATCCATGTAAATATATAACCAAATCACTGTGATGTACACTGAAACTAACACATTATANAAATGATAATAAAAGAAATAAAGTTATAATCTGATCATTTGAAATGCAGATACATCATTTTCTCAGAATAGCTTGATTGGAATTAATGGTACAGTTGTTCATACATTCTGAATATCCAAAACTCTAATTACCAGTCGATGTGTGAAGCACATTTTGTTTGAGCCTTTTTTCTGAAAGGACACCAGTGAAAAAGAAAGTTAAGATGAGACCTTTCCTCAAGACTTTTGCAAAAAATAAATTATAAATTATTAAAAAGGTGAATATTAATGTCAGTAAGAAAGAAGAAAAGGTGTATCATTAAATATATGTGTGACTATGTTGCACATTCCAAATGTAAACAAAGGGAAAAGGATAGAGATCCAAAATACCAATAGACCAAACTACAGATATGAAGATTTTTGCCAGCACTGTTAGGTAAAATCTTGAACGATCGATAAGATGCCCATCTCAATAGAAAAACATGTAAAGGACATAGAAACAGATTCATAGATGCACCAATTCAAACCTCAAATTAAACATCAGCACAATGCCTCTTTTTTACTTTTAATGTTTTTGCCTAGAAAATTGACAGATTTTTAAAAAAATGTTAATATCTTATTCTGGTATGTATGCAGGGAGTTTGATCAGTGTCTACTCTGCTGATAAGAGCAAATTGCTATTTTTATGAAAGCAACTAGTCACTACGAGTCTCAGGGTTTTTTTCATAGCTTTGGTTTAGTAATTTCACATTAAGGAACTCCTACTAAGGATATAATCAGATCTATGTCTATGTATCTATGTATATAGTTAACAACACTTTCATTGTGGTCTCATCCCTGGTTTATAGACCTATCACTTATTAATAGAATAATTAAATTCATTTTGGTAGTCCATATATTAAAGTAGTAAATAGCCATCAAAATGTTTTCAAAAATAGTTGAATAGTGGGAAAATCCTCATAATAAAATGCCAAGAGGAAAAAACTATATGTACAGCATGATTTTAGTTACATAAATAAACACTCCAAAATCTCCATCATGGTTATCTATCAGTCATGATTTGCTGGGAAGTTTTTATTCTACATTTTTTGGTGTATTCTTATTCTATGATGAGTATATCCAAATTCTATAATTATAGGCTATTTTTCTTTTGTAGGTTAGACTTTTTGCTCATTCATTCATTCACTTTGTAAATACTCACTGAGTACCTAATATGGGTAGAGATGGTATTTAACACCAAGTTCTAGGTAATAAAGTTCATTACTCTGTCTATGAATTAAATATCACTAAATCAGCAGTCTTAATTATGACATAACTAGTCCAAATTAAAAAACATCAAATCTTTTTAATGATAATATATTAACACCATCAAAAACCACTTAGTAACAAGAGAAAGTGCATAAGCCATGGATATACATGTAACAACATGGACGAACCCAGTTCTGTATATTTTTAACACTTACTTCAATCAAAATTATTCTGACAGTAACATCAACACCACAAAAATGTACTGTTTGGAAGGACTTAAAAAAAAAATAATGGGATGCCAGAATTCTAAGTAGTCTTGCACATTTTAAAATCTGTCCTTGGCCATGGATGATACTTCCTAACACAACTTGCAGGGTCGAAAAAAATGACCAAGAAAAACCACTTTCAAGCATCTGGAAAGTGATGAATGCTACAGTTGGAAGTACTGCAGAGGGGCGAGAGCCCCCTTGTCAGAAGCAATCTGCATGCTTGCCTTGGTACGCTCTCAGGAGACGAGGTGGAGGAACTCCTTAGCTCTTGGTCCTGCTCTTGGTCCTGGTGCACTGGCCCAGATGAGGGCTTTAAAAGTAAATAGAGTGACGGGCACATGGGAAGTCAGAAGATAAACTTTGGGGCCACTTCCCAGAGTGTGAACTTCCCGAGACATAAATAATTTAAGACATTTTAATAGATACTTTAATTTAAAGATATAAATTAAGATACTTTAATTTAAAATACAAAATAGATATATTATAAAGTATAAATCAAAATCCATGCATATTCCTTGAGTAGAATGTAGGTTTTCAGGTAGTTATTAATACTTGGACTCCCTACCCCAGTGCCTGAAAATGATTATTTTTTTTTTCCTTTTCATCAGCCACTGGGGAATCTTCACAGAAAAGATGTGGATCACACTCTGTAAGAGGGACCCCAAAGTCCAAACCACATGTGATGTCCCAGATGGGGTGGAAGGTTACTCTGGGGAAGCTTCATGGAGCTGGGCACCTGTGGCTTGGGTTGGAGTTCTCACAATGGAGGGCTGAGAAATGGACATATCATCAGTAAATGATCTGATAAAGGATCCTTGAACTTCAGTGAAAGAACCAAGAACCAAACAAAGGTGAGAGTGAAGAGTCCAGAGCGACGCCCAGTGTTGGCACTGCCATCATCTGAGACAAGCCTTGTAGACAAGTCTGTGGGAACCATCCTCAGTTCTTCTAGACATGACTCCTCACCCTCTGACTGCTGGTGCCCCTATGGGCCAGTTTCTTCTCTTTCAAGACTGGAAAATGTGCACATCGCTCTCTTAATTCTCTACCCCATCTCCTTCCCTAAATCAACCATCCAACCATCTCCATTCCAAATGTGTACAATGTTTGGGAAGACTAAGCTGTTTTTTAAAGTGGTGTAAATGATTAAGAACTAAAAGCATAAATGTTGGCGTTGTGTCTGCCTGGCCTGTTTTCCTCCCTCCAGAACTAATTCTCAATATAAAGACAACAGAATGGGGAATGAGCTGGCTTGCAGAAGAGTTCATCTTATTCTTTAGGTAATGATCTAATTTGCCTGTAATTTTTAAAAGTTCATTTACTAGAAACATCATGCTGTACCATCAATTTGAAGACCAAATAAGACTTGCTTCTCAGCAGACATGTAAGCAAGCTGAGAGCACTAGGAAAGTGCCCAGGGGAGATCACTAGGCAACCGAGATCAGAGAAGACCTGAGTGTCCTTGCGGCTCCAAGGTCCATCTCTTTGGATAAGGATGCTCTGATGGATTCCTTCTGCCTGAAACCTTCTCCTCATTTTCCAGGACCATTAAAAACATTTTAAAGAGATGACCGAATAGCAGGAGGGAAAATGGCAGCTCTTGTAAAAGAACATTAAAAACTGAAGTAATGTTTATGAGGATAAAAAAATAGCCCAAGCTATTCGGCGAAAGGTGAGTCATTGCTTCTCTTTCCCATCACTCAGTCAAAGTGTCAGCCTTAAACCAGGCAAAGATAAAATTGCTTCATCTTGCTTTCCAGTATCTTCAGAGCAGGAGTCCCCAACGTCCAGGATCTAATGCCTGATGATCTGAGGTGGAGCCGATGTAATACTGATAGAAATAAGTGCACAGTAAATGCAATGCCCTCGAATCATCCCCAAACCATCCTCTCATCTGTGGGAAACTTGTCTTCCAAAAAACTGGTCCCTGGTGTCAAAAAGTTTGGGGATCGCTGCTGTAGAGGACCACAGATTCCTTGAAGCTCTTAGTAGAGACCTAGCACGTTTAAGTATATGTACCAAAGACTTTGGGTAAAGCAGTACAACTCTGATGACAGGGTTTAGGCACCAATCAGTGAGGAAGAACTGGAGGGGACACGTTTGCCTTCACTGGGGATGTGATGGTTTGCTCATTTCAGTTCCACATTTTCAGCTCTATCTGATTGCTCATCCCAAGAATCTCACTGACATTTGTTGAAATATCCCCAGCAGTATTTTCTACCTTCTTTCATGATCTTCAACCAAATGCAACTTTTCCTCCTTCATTGTAAACTAACTATTATTTTGGGTAGATATGCATGTTCCAATATTTAAGATCGTGACATTGTCACATAGCTATAAAAATCTTAGAGATTTTTAGTTATTTATATGGCTATGAATACACGCCTTTGCCTTCTATGTGAAATCAAAAACTTCTTATTTCTAAGGATAACCTGGTAAAATGTGCCAAAATTCTGACACAGTGTTATAAAGACTTATGTATTAACTGCAAACATGATTGGTAACATTCGTGAAAGCAACACTAAAATGAGCTTCCAAGTATAAAATTATAATGTTTCAGTTTTAGTATCTATAAATGGAATCTTATGTATACAGCAGTATATTATTTCAACTGTAATCCTGAAAGTAACAACTGTTTTTTAAATTAGCTATAACTGTTTAAGCAACCAAAACAAATAGAGAAACCAAAAATCACATGGAAAGTGAAAGTTGCTCAGTTGTGTCTGACTCTTTGCAACCCCATGGACTGTAGCCCACTAGGCTCCTCTGTCCATGAGATTTCCCAGGCAAGAATACAGGAGTAGGTAGCCATTCCAGTCTCTAGGAGATCCCCAGAGGTCAAATCTGGATCTCCCACATTGCAGGTAGATTCTTTACCATCTGAAACACCAGAGAAGTCCAGAAAAATTCCATATCAAGATACTCAACTTGCCCATTCTAACTATACAGTGACTATGCTTAAAATTACAAAGAGATTTAAGGGGTGACTCCAAAAAAACCAAATTAAGACCATAACATTTTGTCAACAGCATTCAAAAGAGATCACAATGCAAATAAATTGGAAAAATTATTGTGAAATGCTTTTATCTCATAGAATGTACTTAAAAGGAAAAAGCCATGGAGTGTACTTTAGCTCAGTTAGAATTCAGCAAGCCTTCCTACAAAGCTATTCCTCAGTCTTATTTAAATTAAAACCTGAAGCTATGTCTCCTCTTGTTAGCTTGTGTTCCTTATAGAAGAGAAAGCCATGATAAGAGACAAAATAGAACTGGCATTTGCCAAATGACTCTAATCCATCTTCCCAAAGACTAAGTTCTCATTAATTTCAAGAACAGGAGTCACGACCAGAAAACCAACAACAGCAACACAAATGGCTAAATGGCTACTTAAATGACGGGCTCTGACCCTGTTCAATCCAAAACTCAGAGCAATGGGAAAACATTTTTAAAAAGGTCAACATTCAATATGAAAATAGATGCATAGATTCATGTGCCTTGAATAAGTAACATATTCTAAACTCAAATTTCTCATTAATTTCTTAGAATATACCACAGCAACTTCATGTGCCAGAATTGAAGTAAACCCATTTTCCTATAAAATCATTTGACTTGGTACTTTTATTCAGTTTCAGTAACCTTCCATCTGTTGAAGAAACTTGGATTTATCCTTGAGGCGTTTCCCTCTCTCAACGTGACACCTAATTCATTAGCAAATGTTGTCTAATCTTTACCTTTTATGTTCGGGCTACTTGGCATCACTCACACTGGTCTAAACTTCCATCATCTTTCATCTGGATTACTCAAAAAAAAAAAAAAAAAACTTCTTATTTCCAACTGTTCTCCATTAGTCTATTCTCAATTCTGCAGCCTTTTAACAGTTATCGAGACGGTCATTCCTTTGTTCAAAGCCATGAAATAGATGAGGTTAGCTTTTCATGTCAGTCCAGGTAGAAGCCAGTTCCTCTAACACCTTGAGATCAGTCTCTTACCCCTCAGCTCATCCCCTGATTTTCCATTCCTCTCTCCTGCAGTAACTCGCCTTATGTTTCATGAAATCCATGCCCCAACTTGAAACCTTTGCTCAGGGCATCCTTTCATGCTGGAATGCTCTTTCCTCCTGCCCACACGGTGAACTCGCTTATGACCTCCAAATGTTTACCCAAATATCATCAGACCCATGAGGCTGACCCTAATGAAAATTGTAGTATACCCACACATTATATCCCTGGGTTACAGTTCTTTCCTTTGCACTCATTGTCTTTTAACACACTCTATACTCATTTATGCAATTCTTCTTGGTCCACCACAGTACAAACTCCATGTCGATAGGATGTTCTGGTCTGTTTTGATTCACAGATATATCCCTAGCATCAAGAATTAGTTGTCAGTCTCACACACACAGAAAACAAACTTCTGCTTACTGAAGGGGAAACGGGGAGGGATAACCTGGGAATTTGCGATTAACAGATACACACCGCTACATGTAAAATGGATAAAGAACAGGGACCTGCTGTATGGCACAGGGAACTACCATCAGTACCCTGTATTAATAATAACCCATCACGGAAAAGAATCTGAAAAAGAATAGATATAGATACATAAATGTATAACCAAGTCACTTTGTTGTCTCCCTGAAATATTGCATATCTTTACTTCAGTAAAAACACGTTTGTTGAAAAAAACTAATGAATAAGCAATTCTTTTTCTTTCTTCCATTTAACTTTCCTACTGAAAAAAAAGCATATTTAGTTACATACTTTCTTTTCATTTGCTAACAGGCAGTCAAAGAGGGAAATATATAGACCAGTGATTAAAACAACTTGTATTATTTGCTGACAATTTCAAAATAAGGCATAGAATGAAGGCTGGTTCTGATAGAGGCAGATATCATTATAATAATGGTATGAGTTATATATAGTCAAAGGAAGCAGGAAGTTTTTGGAGCAATCAGATTAGAAAAATGGCAACAGCAAGGGCTTTGAAGATGTATTCCCCAGACAACTTACAATCAAAATCAGCACAAGAGAAAACACATTTTCAAGGAGGGGCGCCTCCTCATCCAGGTGTGAGTTTCCTCATTAACATGTTGGATGGATCGCTGTTTAAGTGAAATGATGTTGATAGTTCCAACCACAAAGAGCTACACAGGCAGAAATGGCTCCCAAAACACTCATTAATATTGATTTTCAATGCCTCCTACTACCACCATTTCTGGTCTTTATTCTTTAAGTGGAAAGTTCCTACAAAATCCCCAAGAGTTATCCATTCACTGTACTTGAAATTCTCATAGGAAGTACCACTGACCAAACTAACAAAGTTAAACAAAGGAAGTTAGAAATTAGTATAGCAGGCCTTACCCCTGATCATCTTTTCTCTGCACACTCTGCCATGTACTTTTATATACTTTTTACTCAAGACAATTCTATTTTAATTAAAGCAGTTTCTCTCTTTTTCATCTCCCCCCACTCTTGTGTGTGTATGTGTATGGAGTGTGTGTGTGTCTCTCGTGTGTGGTGTATGTTCCAGCGAGGCAGAATGATTTATAAACCTCCCTGTATGTACCAAGCACCATGCTTAACCCCAATTCATTTAATCTGAAAATAATCCTTAAATGAAAGTTCATTTGCCCATTATCCTTCAGCTGATAAGTGCTGGAGAAATTATTTGATCTAAGTTTGGCAACTTAACAATCTTATGTTATTTTTCTAAACTACCTGTTAGAAACGATGGGAGTGATGATACTCCATTTTCTGATTAATTATTAAGAGAAGAACTCTGATCGATAAACAGTGACTACGACACGGTTTAGGAATGTAAGATAAGAGCAAATTCCTGATTTGATATCCAGAACAATAAAACTGAGTTCTCTGGTTTCTCAGAGAATATGTAATCCTGGGGAATTAGTAATATATGTTGATTCAGGTGAGAATGAATGTCCTCTGGTAGATGAAGAGCTTGGGTACCCAGAGACCTCTGCAGTAAAACCCATCACCCTACATTTTCTTTGGTATTGGAAGATCAGACATGCTGAAACAGAATTTCCTTAACTGAACCTTAAGGTATTCGTAAGTTGCAGAGTTGAACACAACATAATGACTGAACACACATACACACACAAGTTGAGAATATTAAAAGGAAAATCATTCTACCTCATGCATAAAGGAAATGATGAAGACAAGCTTAAAACAGAGATAAGAAACCATCTTTAGCTTCAACTCTTAGAATTTTGTTTTAGTAGCTGCCCTGACAATCAAACATCCCAGCTGTATTAAATTGTAGCTAAACATAAATTGTTGTTTTATATGTATTTACTTCCCTGGTGGCTCAGACAGTAAAGAATCTGCCTGCAATATCGGAGGCCCGGGTTTGATCCCTGGGTCAGGAAGATCACCTGGAGAAGGAAATGGCAACCCACTCCAGAATTCTTTCCTGGAAAATCCTATGGACAGAGGAGCCTGGCAGGCTACAGTCCGTAGGGTCCAAAGAGTCGGACATGACTGAGCAACTAACACTTTTTTAAACTTTGCATGTATTTACTATCCAAGGTCCCTGAAGCAGGCAAAAGGGCAGGCTACCATTTTGAAATATTGATCAATATAGAGATCAATCAATAGTTAGAAGGACTCTGAATATAAAGTTGTGATGAATGACAAATCTTGATTAAAAACTAAAGCCAATTCTTTTCTTAAACCAAATTTTCATAGGCAGTGGTTCATCTCAACTTTAAATGCAATTTGCTAGCTAATTTCAATTCAAATTAAATGAAGGATCTTAGAATTGAGTGGTACCTCAGACCTAATTTCATCGCATCTCTACATTTTACACATGAGAACGTAAGTGACTTTCTCAAGAAAATTAAAAATCATCAACAAAAAGAAAGAACACAAGGAAATGTATATATGTATTTTTTTAATCTCAGAATTCACATATGCTAAAATGGCTGTATGTGCACGAATGCTAAGTCACTTCAGTCGTGTCTGACTCTTTGAGACACCCGGGACTGTAGCCCTCCAGTCTCCTCTGTCCGTGGGATTCTTCAGGCAAGAATACTGGAATAGGTTGCCATGCCCTCCTCCAGGGGATATTCCTGACCTAGAGAGTGAAGCCCCATCTCTTCCCTCTCTTGAATTGGCAGGCGGGTTCTTTACCAATAGTGCCATCTGTATATTAGATAGTAAATTGGTAATTTTCCGCTCCTCTCATTTTCATTCCAGGCTCAAATAATCTACCTAGTTTGATTGAATTCAGCACATGCAATTGTAATTACCTTTGAAGATGAGTAAACACATATGAAGTTGGCATTAAGCTTTCAAAACTTTCCGGAGTTCCCGGGGAGAAAAGGCAGCTTAGACAGCAGGAGGTCTCATGAGGTGAGGTGAGTTGAGTTAGAAACCATGATACTCCCCAAAGGCTCCCATGGCTGACCTTCTGTGTTATCTGGAAGTTCCTCCCTGAGCCTGACTTGCAGGATCTGAGGCCAAAGGAACCAGACTATAGAAGGTAACTGTGTCACCTGTCAAGACAAGCACACAGTTCCAAAAACAGCCCTGCCATAATTTATCTCATCAGATTCATCGGCTCATGAAACAGGACACCGGACTGGTTCAAACTGATGGGACTGGAGGTGGAAAACGCCATTGTACATTTCTGGAAATCATATATGCACTGGTGGGTCCTCCATTGTGAAAAATCTGTGCAACCAGAAATAGCATGCAGGCCCATAGAGGTGAAATATTAAAGGGAGAGAAGAATTAATGCAATTTAAGGGCTTCTTAACAGTGCGTGCGTGTATCCTCAGTCGCTCAGTCGTGTCCAGCTCTTTGCAACCCCATGGACTGTAGCCTGCCAGGCTCCTCTCTCCACGGGATTTCCCAGGCAAGAAGACTGGAACAGGTAGCCTGTCCCGTCTCTAGGGAATCTTCCCAACCCAGAGACTGAACTCGTGGCTGCTATGTCTCCTGCGCCAGCAGGTGGATTCTTTACCACTCAGTTATCTGGGAAGCCCCTCCTAACAGTGTGACCTAAGCTAACAGTGTGACTTAGCTAAGTGTTCCCATGACTACCTTGCCTGGACCTAGTGAGAAGCAGAGATTGTAGCTCTGAACACAGGATCTGGCACAAAGCAGGTAATGGGACAAAAATGGTATTAGGAGTTGTCACTCTCTACACTGCCCTGCACCTTCTCTGTGTCAGACACTACACACGTAGCATTTTGCACACAACTCCTCTAATACACCAACCATCTTTCTGAAATGTCAATTTAAGAAACAGAGAAGACAGTATTTACACAGATGTTTGATATCAAAGCCCATGACTTTGCTACTTCTCCATATGTGTCTAAAAATACTGTGGAGAATCAACTTACACTGAGCCCTCACTTTGTATTAGATCTCACAATATTCGCATGTACCTTTTGAATTTGAAGCTATTTGTCCCATTTTACATACCAAGGAACTAAGGCACAGAGAAAATGGGTCACATGCCCAAAGTTCTAATACTTTAATTAGTGGGTTAGCTTTCCATTCTTGTGTGAGTTCATTTCTCCAAAACATGTAGCCAACAGGGAGTAAATTATATCTATGCTGCTGTGGCTAAGTCGCTTCAGTCGTGTCCGACTCTGTGCGACCCCATAGACGGCAGCCCACCAGGCTCTCCCATCCTTGGGATTCTCCAGGCAAGAACACTGGAGTGGGTTGCCATTTCCTTCTCCAATGCATAAAAGTGAAAAGTGAAAGTGAAGTCGCTCAGTCCTGTCCGAGGCTTAGAGGCCTCATGGACTGCAGCCTACGAGGCTCCTCCGTCCATGGGATTTTCCAGGCAAGAGTACTGGAGTGGGGTGCCATTGCCTGCTCCGAAATTATAAATTATATCTATATATATAGATATATATAGATATAAAACAGCTTGACCTAACTGTCAGCCTGAAAGTTTCTCCTGATGTTTTGTCAAGTTTGGCGTCCAACAATTGCCCAGTTAAGAGAAACAATAAAGTGGTAAATTTGATAATCAGATAGAATTCTTTATTTCCTATTAACGAAAATGGACCTCAAAGTGTGGCAAATATACCTATACCATGGATTCAAAATTAAGTCGATGTTAAAATGTACAGTTTGCATAACTTAGAAATGTACTGAAATTAAATAAACCACATGGAATATTTGTTTATTCCTCAAAGTCTGGAACAATATTTAGATTTACAATGTGGCATATCTCCAAGTCCTCTGGTAAACATACCTTCATGTTTTCTTCCTGAGAAGGTAAAGTTAGTCCACAAGGTATCTGACATAGACAATTGGCAAATATAAATATTTCATTGGAAATGTATAGATTTGAAATTTTATAATCTAACAATTAGAAATATATCCTAATTAAAATAATTTTTCAAAATTGTCCAAATTTGAACATTTCATATTAAAAGAGGAAATAGCAACTCACCCCAGTATTCTTGCCCGAAACATCCCATGGACAGAGGAGCCTGGGGGATACAGTCCATAGGGTTGCAAACAGTAGGACATGACTGAGCGACTGAGCACACACACTTATTAAAAAAGATACTTGTTTTGTCATAAAGCTCTTACCATAGCAGATATTATGGAGAATACCATAGGTCCATGGTTTTATACTTGAAAACTTACAAAGATAAGTGTTTTATGCACAAGCTCATTTAATTTCCACAATTATCAAATGAAGTGTGTATGTGTATATATTTCGATTTATAGTTCCAGCTTAGGAAATTGAGACTCTAGCCAGAATTTGGACCCAAGTCACAATGATGTCAGAGCTTCCCTGGTTGCTTAGTTGGTAAAGAATCTGATTGCAATGCAGGAGGCCAGGTTCGATTCCTGGGTCAGGAGGATCTGCCAGAAAAGGCATAGACCACCCACTCCAGTATTCTTGGGCTTCCCTGGTGGCTCAGCTGGTAAGGAATCTTCTGGCAATGCAGGAGACCTTTGGGAGACCCAAAATCCGTGGTTTGGGAAGATCCCCTAGAGAAGGGAATGGCTGCCCACTCCAGTATTCTGGCCTGGAGAATTCCATGGACTGTGTAGTCCATGGGGTTGCAAAGAGTCAGACACAACTGAGTGACTTTCACTTTCACAATGATGTCAAGATTTTGCCTCCATAAAAGGGTAATGGTCACACTTCTTTCAACTCTAACTAATGAAGATATTTGTGAACGCTGTTTATCTACCTAAATAGATACAGAATTCAGAACACAATCTTAATTTTAGAGTGATGCTTTCAAGGCTGTAGGGAAAACAGATTGAGTACCAAGGTAACAGATTTTAAATATTTGTTCATATTCACTGGAGTATGGTCCATATAGTATATCCTTTATGCTCACAACAAAACCAAATTATATTCTATTACCATCCATTTCCCTTTTCAATTGAAAGAGAAATTGGCCCATGTATCAAAAAGATAGACAATTTCTATAAATATATTTTATCCAGAAGAGGGCAGTGGCAGACATTCAACCTAATGTCTGATATTTTGGTCAGAGGAAAGCCAAGCTCAAATAAAATAAATGCCTGTTTCAGCAAGTTGCACTTCCTTTCGTGGCCTGCAATGCGACGAGAAGGAGCACTAACACATCTGGATAAAATGTTTTGAAAACTGACGCTAGTATTTTAGCGGTTAGCTCATTTTACCAGCCAGAAGAAGAATGGGATTCTGTGTGATTCTGGTCAGTGTTACTGCCTAAGGGGTCCACATTTTCCCCAAGCTTGAATTTCAAGGAAGTTTACATTTGGCATTCAGGTACAAAAGTCCTCTCTATTTACAACTATGTTCAGTTATTATGTAAGGTGCCTACGGACAAAATGTTCATCATGATATCAAGTCTTCAAAAATGATTCTGCTTCATCAAAACTTAAACGACAGAGAGAGAGAAAACGACGGTGGTTTTGATAAGCCTGATTTCCTGAGTGGCTGAGGCAAGTGATTTATGAATCACATAACTGCTTCAGCTCATTTTAATTGCTAGCTTTGTCTTCTAAGCAATTCTTTTCTGCACTATACAGATATGAAAGTACCCTTTATTTGGGGTCCATGGTTTTATACTTGAAAACTCTTTGAGAATAACTGCCATTCTTAGGGCTTCGTCTCTTTCTCTTGTGTTTTGAAATTCCATTTGCCTGTAGCTCAAATGACAGGAGGTTCTGTTAAAAGAAAAGTCATTTTCTAGTATTTAGTAATTAGCTTTACTATGTACATCTGATGTTTTTAGAGAAACTGGATAGATGGGGTACTTACCGAGGTCAAAATAGACCAACTTGAATTTTATCATTACAACAAACATTTTTATCAATATACTCCCATAAATTCCACAAATACTTATGAGGCTCTACCTGTACCAAGCGTTTATATTATGAGTTTATTCATTCTTTCAGTTAATTATTGTCAATTATCTGTTGACCAACTGTGCTGTTGGCAAAAACAACCCCTCACAAAAAAGGAGTTTGTGTTATGAATTGCTACAGGGAAGCAGAGTGAAAAGAAGTTATAAGTTGTAGGAAACATATAGAATGGAGCTGGGTTGTCTTAGTTAAGTCCCACGGTCTCTGCCTCAGGTACCACATCCATAAAATGGGGATATAATATTTACCACTAAGAAACTGCTGTGGGTCAATAGATTGTGTTTATAACCTCTACCCGAGTGCTGGGCTGCCCCAGAGGCTCAACAACTGTAACCACTGTTTTGGAATATAACTTCCATACAAAGCCCAGCCTTGACCGCAATAGGCGATCAGAATTCTGCTACTGATCAGGATGGCAGCGCTAGAGAATGCCACTTCCCACGTGTCCTTCCCAACCTTTAACAATGGCTCTAAAAACCTGGGGACAACCAGAATGATGGCTGGAGCTCACATCCCCATCCATGCATGCCCATTCCAAAAAGACATCCATGGATGACAACTCTGAGAGGATGCTTTCATTGTGGTCAGAACCTAAAAGTACACGAGGTCCTTTTCCACGTATCAGCCTTGTAGCTGAGAGCAGATGGCACAGTCACTCTGAGCTGGCAAGAAGCTGAGAGTCTAAAGTCCAGATGGATATTATACCATCTAAACCCAGACAGGGAAGCTTAATAATAGGAGCTTCAATATCCACTTTTTATAACAAATATTTTATAATGTCTCATTGGCTAGTCCAAAATGAAATTATTTCCTTCTAAACATAATTTAAATCAATGTAATATGATTATGTAATAGAAAAGAATAAGGAACAAATACAGATATTATATGTACTTATATTTTACATTACTGCATGTTATAACACTCATATCTGCATTTTTATTTCAATATGTTTGTGCATGCTAAGTTGCTTCAATGGTGTCCGACTCTTTGCGACCCTCTGGAAGCCCTATAGCCCACCAGGCTCCTCTGTCCACGAGATTCTCCAGGCAAGAATACTGGAATGGGTTGCAATGGCCCCCTCCAAGGGATCTTCCTGACCTAGGGATCGATCCAGATCATATCCTGTATTGGCAGGCAGATTCTTTACCACTAGCACCACCTAGGATGCCCCTAGATTTGTTTAATGTAGTATCATACTCAAATGCCTAGGTCCAGCTATACTAGATGACCTCGTTATAATGAGTAGGTTTGGGTTCAGCAGATACAGGACAATCACCGAGTTTATCAGTTACTAATTCATTTGTTTTTCAGCTCCCCAGTTCTACTTTGTAGGGCTGGGCATGGCACCCCCAAACCTCATTTCTGCTTTGTCGAATTTCTCTCCATTAGGCTCTGCTTCTGGGGGCCCTGGAGCCTTCACAGCTGGAGCAGGAAGGGGAAAGTTGCAGACGGAAGTTGCTCCTTCCATCTCTAGCCAAGGTGCCTCTTGGCAGCCTAGGACTCCTGGGAGCCTCACCCTGCCATCTGTCATCAGCTGCAGAGCCTTTCCTGGGCGGCACCTGAACACAGCTTGTGGTTCTGTCCACAGCCTCGCGGCCCAACTTCCCTTAGATGCCAGCCAGCCCTTAATCCCCCGTCAGTGGTCTGGATCCCAGCTTCATGGCCCCTTCCTCTGAATCAGATACTCCAGCCCAGCTGCCCTCCTCCCTAGAGATCTGAGTTTGAGCTTCACGGGGTCTAGCCTCCAAGTTTCTGTGTTTTTCACTTTGTTCCCTCCCGGTGGTGGCAGTGGTTGTGAGTTGCTTAGTCATGTCCGACACTTTGCAACCCAGTGAACTGCAGCACACCAGGCTTTCCTGTCCTTCATCACCTCCCAGGGCTTGCTCAAACTCACGGCCATCGAGTCGGTGATGCCATCCAACCATCTCATCCTCTGTCACCCTCTTCTCCTCCTGCCTTCAATCTTTCCTAGCATCAAGGTCTTTTCCAATGATTTGGCTCTAAGCATCAGGCAGCCAAAGTACTGGAGCTTCAGCTTCAACATCAGTCTAGTGGTGGTAGCTGCTTCTTGAAGCTGCCTTTTCCAGGATACCTTAACCTTTTCAAGTTACCAGTTGACAGTGTATTCATAAGAATTCTTTAAATTTCTCTGTTCAACTAACTTGACATTTCTCTCTCCTGACCAGACTCTGCTACACCTACTGAAGACTGCTAAAGTGATTGCTTTTTTATTTGAACATTTAAAGTTAGGACTACAGGCATGTTTCTACATACACATAAAATGATCATAAATGCAAGTGCTGTGGATACTGACTGACATGAGGCTGACACACTGGTGATCACAGAGCAGCAGTGCCTTTGATGATGCCGCTTTCAGAGATGGTGAACAACGCTTTACAACATGCTGAGCAAAACCAACTGCCATCTCCTCTGATTTATAGTCTCATCCCTGGAAAATTCAGCACATGTCTTAAAATGGTGAAAAAAAAAAATAACGCTTTGTGTTTCTACGTAAAATACAGTCATAGAAGACGTGGACGAAGACTCGCGCAGGGCAGTCAGGCATTGCTGGACATCTAAAGACACTGACTCCAAACACTCAGCCCTAGAGCTGCCCAGAACCTTTCCAGATGCCTCTGGGAGTAAAGCCACATCTATTGAGAATCAAAAAAGCCAACACAGGCATAATTCATTTTATTGCACTTAACTTTATCAGGCTTTGCAGTTATTGAGTTTGGGGGCACTTTTTTTGCTTGCTTTCTCCCCCCCCCCAACAACTTGAAGCTTTGTGACAACCCTGCCTTGAGCAAGTCTGATAGTGGAAGTGATAGTTGCTGAGTCGTGTCTGACTCTATGCAACCATATGGACTGCAGCCCACCAGGCTTCTCTGTCCATGCAATTCTCCAGACCAGAATACTAGAGTGGGTTGCTGTTCCCTTCTCCAGGGGAATCTTCCCAACCCAGGGATCGAACCCTAGGTCTCTTGTATTGCAGGTGGATTCTCTACCATCTGAGCGACCAGGGAAGCCCCTTGAGCAAGTCTGTCCACATCTTTTTCCCATCTGTGAGTTTATTTACAACCACACAAGGAGCTGATTTCCTGGTTTACTGCTGGCATCCTGGAAGTACATCTCAGAGAAGGTGTGTGACTTCTCCAAGGACACGCAGCATCCAGCTGTCAGTGGTCAAATTCAAACCCACAGCTTTGGATTCCTGATGCCACTCACCACCCCTCCCTGGATTCTTCTTTCTGAGTGGAGGACGGGCAGGTACAGAAGACAATGCGCTAGGAAATGCAGACTTCTTGGACAGCCAGGAAGGAAAGAAACTGGACTAGGCAAAAGCCAGGACCTTGTTTGAACAATGAGAAATTTTACCAATGAAGAAATCACCCACAAGATATCTGTGAAGCTGAACTAATTTATATCCACTGCCAGCACCTATGCTTGCCCTTTTTTATCGGTAGTTGCCTATGAGTGCATAGAGTCTGTTCTCATACAAACCCTACAGTTATAATAAACTAGCTCTGTCTGCCTCAGCAAACAATTGGAGGGCATAATCTTTTCACTGATTGTGGGATTCAGTCATACGACCAAAAAAGCTGTGTTCTTACAAAGATGCCTTCGAGGTAGAACTCCAAAATCCTGAAGAATTACCCCCAAAATGCCTAAGACAAACGTTTGCTGCTTTGCAATTCAGACTCTGTTCAATCTGTAGGTGGTCAGCATGTTCCTTTCAAAATATAGCCACGTGCTACTTATTCTAAAATGGCTAAGGCCTTTAGAACAGAAAGATTCAGAACGGAGCATTTTCCTGTTTCTTTGGATGTTCAGAGCCAGTGTCAGAAATCTGCTATCACCTGGTGAATCAATCTAGGATGACTAGTTTCCTAGCATCAGTTCAGTTCAGTCATTCAGTCACATCTGACTCTTTGCGACCCCATGGACTGTAGCATGCCAGGCTTCCCTGTCCATTGCCAACTCCTGGAGCTTGCTCAAACGCGTGTCCATAGAGTCAGTGATGCCATTCAACCAAGTTTCCCAACTTGCTTCTCGACAAATTAATAGTGACCTTAATAAATTCTTTTGTCTACTTGAGCACAGTGCTAACTCAGATGTCTTTATCACATCCTTTTTCGGGGAACAGCAAAAGAGACTGGGCTGACACCCTGCCACATTTTCTGCGACCCAAGTTGTTAAGAGTCCAGTGTCTTAGACCAACTCAACAGCACACAGAGGCACAGAGGCATCTTTGGAGCTGAAGGCCAAACTCTTGACATCAGAAACTCTCTCTGGGATGGAAAATGATTGACAGGGTCTACCATCGTCCCAAATTACCCCCCTTTCCTCCACCATGGGAGAATGTTTTTGTCCTATAGCGCATCTGCCAAACAATACTCCCAGGAGCGTTTGAAGCCACACAGTATGAACGGAACAGAGGTAACAGGAGAATAAAACTGCCTTGTGTGTAAAGTTCACAGCTGACAAGTCTGGGTCCAAACTGTGAGCCCAGAGCCCTGCGTCCACTTATCATGACCAGCAGTCCACCAAAGGAAAGCCACAGCCCTGGGGCCCCAGGCTGGAGGAGCAGCCACTGGAAGGCACTGGAGCTCCCAGGGTAGCCCGAATTGCATCTTTAGAGTCATGTCGAATTGGAGCAGAACTCTATGGTCCTTGCCCACTCACACCCCACGGCCTCTGCCTGCCTTTGTCTCTGGAAAAACTTCAGCCAAAGAGTACAACGTGCAGAGCACGGCTGAGAGAGGCTACCCCACGTCCGAGGTCAGGAGCGGCAGCTGAAAGGAGCTTCCCGCATCCGAGGTCAGGGGCGCCGGTCGAGAGTGCCAGGCTGCGACAGCTCAGGAGCAGCCAAGAGGAGCTGCCCCACGCCCGAGGCCAGGGGCGGCGGCCAGGAGGAGCTGGAGGGCCTAGAGGAGCTGTTCCACGTTCAAGGTTGGGAGGGGCAGCGGTGAGGAGATACCCCTCGTCCAAGGTAAGGAGCAGCAGCTGCGCTTTGCTGGAGCAGCCGTGAAGAGACACCCCACGTTCAAGGTAAGATAAACCCAAGTAAGACGGTAGGTGTTGCAAGAGGGCTGCTGCTACTGCTGTTGCTAAGTCGCTTCAGTCGTGTCCAACTTTGCGTGACTCCATAGACCGAAGCTGACTAGGCTCCTCTGCCCCTGGGATTCTCCAGGCAGGAACACTGGAGTGGGTTGCCATTTCCTTCTCCAATGCATGAAAGTGAAAAGTGAAAGTGAAGTCGCTCAGTTGTGCCCAACTCTTAGTGACCCCATGGACTGGAGCTACTAGGTATCTCTGTCCATGGGATTTTCCAGGCAAGAGTACTGGAGTGGGGTGCCACTGCCTTCAGACACACTGAAACCATAATCACAGAAAACTAGTCAATCTAATCACACTAGGACCACAGCCTTGTCTAACTCAATGAAACTAAGCCATGCCCTGTGGGGCCACCCAAGACGGGCGGGCATGGTGGAGAGGTCTGACACAATGTGGTCCACTGGAGAAGGGAATGGCAAACCACTTCAGTATTCTTGCCTTGAGAACCCAATGAACAGTATGAAAAGGCAAAACGACAGGATACTGAAAGAGGAACTCCCCAGGTCAGTAGGTGCCCAATATGCTACTGGAGATCAGTGGAGAAATAACTTCAGAAAGAATGAGGGATGGAGCCAAAGCAAAAACAGTACCCAGCTGTGGATGTGACTGGTGATAGAAGCAAGGTCTGATGCTGTAAAGAGCAATATTGCATAGGAACCTGGAATGTCAGGTCCATGAATCAAGGGAAATTGGAAGTGGTCAAACAGGAGATGGCAAGAGTGAACGTCAACATTCTAGGAATTAGCAAACTAAAATGGACTGGAATGGGTGAATTTATCTCAGATAACCATTATATTTACTACTGTGGGCAGGAATCCCTCAGAAGAAATGGAGTAGCCATCATGGTCAACAAAAGGGTCCAAAATGCAGTACTTGGATACAATCTCAAAAACGACAGAATGATCTCTGTTTGTCTCCA